>JASDQU011028232.1:14668-31514 GCA_032191745.1 Picea mariana
GAAGTTGGGATTTCCAGATGCTGTTGTCGAATCTGATGCGCCTACACACACACATGACACAAAGTGCGAAGGAAGTTGGGATTTCTAGATGCTGTTGTCGAATCTGATGCGCCTACACACACACATGCAAAGAATATAACACATACCCAACAATCTCTGCAACATTTGTGTAGCAGTTTGTAGGAAAAAACCTGCATCATAAACTTGACCCCTTTGTCACTGATTCTCTTCACATCCAGACCCTTTTTTCTTATGAAGGTGTCATATTTCTCTTTCATGGCTTCAAAGAGGGCTCTCTCTCACATTTTATGGAACAATAGTGAGGGGTCTTTGTCTGCTTTTATCAACCCTGTGATGCACGTAATTAGTGCAGTATCAATGGAGACTGGGGGATCTAACTAGAGTGTCCCCCCATGAATGCAGCTGAGTAATACATTGACATAGGCATTGATTTCATTACCTCGTCTGAAATGTGGAATTTTGAACAAGTTCAGGATTCCTTCTTTCTCTAAGCCCGACACCCATTCTTGTGGCTCTACCTGAATCACTCCTGTTCCTGGGACAATGTTTGTGCATAAGTATTGATCCGTGGCCAACTCATGGAATTTATGTGTGTCAGTGATATCGTGGTCCATAAATTTCAAGTTAGCCACCTTCCCAAGAATGTCCTCATCACTAGTGATGCCGTTTGGAACTGGTGTGATTGGTAGTGGATACTTGGTGTTCATTGGGACGTTTACTAGGGGTGCATCATCCCTCCATGGAGGTAAATAATCTTTGTGGAAAACTGTTGGTGGCATCAAGGCTGAAGTTCCAACTACTTCCTCGACATCCACACCTACTACAAGTCACTTTGGTTACTTCTTTGCTGCACCAGACGATCCTCCCATTCTTGGTGGTGCCATTCTTGCTGTGTGATGGACTTGTGAACAAACTCCGTGTGGCTATGTAGGTCACTGTAAATTGGCTCGACTAATTCATCTCTGTTCGCTTCTACTTGCATGCAACAATGACTTAGAATTTCCTTCCCTCTTGGTGTTTTGTGTGTTCGTGCCAAGTATACCTGTATCATCCCGCCTTAACTGCTTTGTCCAATTTGACGTCGAAGTTGGTTACCGGGTAACTAAATGCTCTTTTATGACCAAATCAGTTTGTGATTTTCCTTTCGTACTGATGATCTGTTTGGGATTTCCAATGGCTTTTCTTATTTAAGGATTATACGACATGTTTATGACCTATCCCACTAGCCATAGAATTGTCGTTTCCATGCCTGACTTCTTTTAACGATCTTGTCTTAGCCAAATTGCGCAGTGGTTCATTGCTTTTCCAGCTATACACTTCACAGTCAGGCCCATCTATATCTTGTCTTTGAACTTGGCGCAATGTTGTCTTCGTATGTAATGATCAATCCAATTGTGCAAGTTTACTATAATACCTTGGTATTCAACGACTCTTTTTTCCTCTGTCCTATATCCACTTTTTATTTGTTTTCTTTCCTTTTTTCTATTTTTTTTTTGGCTTTTTCCTATTTTTATTGATACTATGTTACACTTACTATAATACAAAGGTTCTGGTGCAGCCTATATTATTGCGCGGGTTGTCGACTGTCTCTATAGAGTTTCAACTGACTCCCATTCACGATTCCCTCAAGGACTTGTCCATTCAAGGTTTCCAACTATGCAACACCCATCCTGGTCAATTGCTAGATTATGTAAGGTCCTAACCAGTGCATGCGAAACTTCCTAGGATGCTACATATACTTGTTGTCATAGAGTAGTACCAAATCACTGACATTGGTTTAAAAATTGTTTGTTTGTTGTGTGTTTGTCAAATATTTTGCAGTTTGTCCTTTAGATTTGCACATGGGATGGATTAACAAGTTTTATCAACATATAATGATGGAAATTGGAATAACATACAACAATAACAAGATGCTAACAATGTACATAAGAAGATAGTCACAAACTTAAGATCTAACCTTTATTTAATATATAAGCTAACCTCAATACAAGAGATATACAAATCTAGAAAATATATGAATAATATGGAAGTTGTGGCTATATAAACCTCCAAGATACAAGAAAGAGGATGGTATGAACCCTCCTATAATTTCAATAGATGCATGCAAGGACTGATGAGCTCAACTTCTTTCCCTTCTAAATTTTTGTTGTAGACACCTCCTAAATGTGCACCTCCTAGCTGGAATAGACCAAGGATAGTATGAACTCCTCTGTGATGGCCTCAAACCCCTGCAAAACTCTGTGAGATGATAGATCTGATGATGGAAATGTGATATGAGTAGTCTTTGGGATGTAGCTTAACTGACGGGCCTCCAAACAATAATATAGCTAAGAAAAGATGCACCCTCTTTGAGGAAATACGCCCAACTCCACAAATAAATAAATATGGCATGATAATCCTCAATAGAATGAGGAGGGAAGGCACCTTAGTGATTGCTAACACTTCAAAAGTGAAACCTCTTCCAGATCCACTATCTACTTTCCTTCACAAACTCTTCTCTCATGGTCAGTGCACCCTAGCTCTGTAGAAGACCCAAAGTTGCTTCCTGCTTCCTCAACTTGCTTCTGAAACTGAACTGAAACTGAAATAGAACGGCCAGGGAGGAATATTTCACCTCCTTAGCCAAGCTTGGACTAGGAACATAGGGATATTTCACCTCCTTGGTGATCTCTAGGGTTTATTTAGTCAAAACCCTAAAACCCCCCAAGTACGATGGGCTTTCTAACTAAGAAACCATACAACAAAATATCAATCAACATAATGAGAGAATAAAATCCCCTATCTCTATTTTATACCCCTTTTTACTTTTTCCCTCCAAGTGACTTTTAATTCACTTTTAATGTTTCTTCATAAAATCACTTTATTAATTTAATTAACCTTTTTCCCTCTAAAAAGTGATTAATTTTCCCTTATGGCTACTCCGACCATTGAAAGTCACTTTTCATCATCTTATCCTTTAGAGATTTTCCTCCTGATTCCAATGAGCTATTATGCTAAGGTGTTCCTTCAAATATTATGCCCAAAATGACATCCTTAGTGAATTTAATTAAAATATGCTCAATAATAACCTCATTTTACAGGAATCGTCGGAATGCAATGGAACCAAAGACAAAGTATGCAAAAAAATATCCTGGTGATGAATACAGTTAAATAAACTAAGCCGGGCACCATAAAACTCCTCCAAACCATCCATTCTCTTTGATGTCATAGTCTCACCCCTCTAACCTAGTTGACTCAAGCCTCCTGAAGTGAATCTCACTACATAATAAGAGAATCCAAAAATGGGAACATTACAATCCTCCATGCTTGAATATTGCTTGTCCTCAAGCAATAGCTGAATCAAACTGTGTATGATCCTAGGGTCCTATATCCACCTGTGTGACCTAAAGTACTCTCACCTCAAAACATGGTCCCTCAAAGTGATCTCCACACATGCCTCTATAATGCTCCTGATGACTAGAATGATCATGTGTAGTAGATCCTTAGTCAACCCTTCAGGAAACCACTCTACTCGGATCTCAACTCCATCAACCACTGGACTACCAAACACTCTAATCCATGGATCCCAAATCACAATGTGAATTGTAGTGCCCTATAAAGTATATTCCTGCAAGACATCAACACAAATAATCTCCCGAAGATCCCCAACTAATAAAGCAAGCAAATACAATATCTGTCCCTCAAGGAATCTCTCATCTAAACCAGACTCTAAACTACCACCTCCGGTAGTATCCAAATCCACTACTATCCAAAAAGATGATATACTAATGTACTTGATCCCCAACCAAGGAGACCCATCCTGCCACATTGCATCCTCATCTCCATCTGATCTCAAATCCCCCCAACAATGGAAGGAACCAATCGTGAATGTCCCTGGAACTCCCATGCGGTCTATAAGAGCACCAAACTGTGCATCACATATCTCTGATGGTGCCATACCATGTATCTCGGTACCTACTAAACTATAAACCCTTGATCGAAGTGTACCAATAACTATGTTGTCATGTCCATGATCACTAAAATCGACCTCCCTGCCAACCCACACTACTACCTACAGTGTTCCATACTTTGATAATATCCCTATGATGTCATCCCTACTATATATCTCTAGTAGACCGGGGTCGAGAGATGTTATCGTACTCTCCCAACTCTGCCCTGAAACGAGGATGGCTAAGGAATCATGCCCTGAATCGTGATGCTGACATACCAAGCATGCCCCCTATTGGATTAACTTGATCTGCACATGGGTTGTAAGACCCAAGGTTCAGTTTAACTTGACCAACAAAACCCACTAGACACCGACCCTTTAGGCCTCACCTGCTTGCGTAGATGAACTCTCACCCGAGGTATATATTGGGACTGCAAGAACCAGGATTTTGCAGCAGTAAGGGGAAGGGAGGCAGATACCCAAGTTACTGTTCCTTCTTCTCACTCATGTATGTTCTTGATTATTACAAATATTATCACAAACATTCATGAATATTGCACCATAATCAATCCATAAACTAAGTCTAGTCTATGAAGTATAACAACATCATTCATAAAAGCACATAGACAAGTAAAGAACATAAGATACAAGATTATCTCTAACTCTTTATTTATTCATATCTCATCGTATCATCTGACTATTACATTCACGACACTTGCATAATATTGAACCCCACCGCTCAGTCCCTCTCTATCTCCAACCCGTTACATATTTATACCCAAAATCTAGGGCTTAAATCCCTATTCTATCTATCCCAAAAATAACCCATTACAATGCATGGCATGGCCAACTTCAGTTAATTAGTTGTTTTCTTTCTTCTGCTTTTCGCTCTTTATACAAATTTTCTGTTGTTCTTCTATTTCTGGAAAGGCACACTGTCATTATTTGCGCTTTCTTCTCTCGCTCACTTGCTTTATTCTTCTGTCTGTGTGTTGTATTCCTCCTACATGCTTATGTTCTTCTATGCAATTTTTTCCTTTTGCATGCTTTCTTTATTCTGCACCTTTTCTTCCTTCTAAGCATTTTATTTATACTTGGGTTTTCTCCTAAATTGCATCCAAAAATTCCTATCCAATAGGACCCCATCACTCACCTGTGGATCGTCCCAATCCACTCAAGCTTGTTTCCTATTCTTCCACTCTGCAATTAATTGTTGCATGACAACCTTAACGACCTCTACTTCTGTGAAAACTGCGACCTCTTATTTTGTTATCTCTTCTATGTGCTGCGCGGTCAAGTCCGTGAGTTTTTTCTTTGTTTCTGTCACATCTTGTTTGACCTTCCCTTGTACATTGACCAATTCTTCAATAATCCTTACTGCTTATTCCTACTTGGGTCTGTGTCTCTACTAAAGGACCTTTTGTTGGTCCCTTTCTCCACTTCGACATATGCTTGTCGCTAAGCCAAAATGGAATCCATTCACTCGACTGGTGGCAATGTTGTCTCCTTTTCTACTGCCTCATTGGAATGTTCTTGTGCTTCTCACAATTTAGCCTCTACAACCTTCATCTCTAGGTCGTTCATGAGCTCTTCCCATACTTTGGCACTCTCTTCACAAATTCTTTTGCATTCTTCTTTGAATTTCTTAATCTTGGAAACTATTATCATTTTCATCCTCATTCTACCTTCGTGCACCTCAGGGGGTGTGATTTTTAGTTGCAGTTCCTGGATCTGCTCCCTGAAACCCTTCATGACTTCACCAATTTTCAACAATTGTTCCTCCATAGTGGCCTCTATGACCAGGGGAACTTCTGGTACCATCATCTTGCATCTTATGTACCATAGCTTCTGCTTCATCCTTTTCCTGTAGTGCTTTTAGGGCCCTTGCCTCTACCCCCTCGTTATTCTTGATAACCTCCTCTATGTGTCCTTCAACGTCGTTCTTTTGTTGCAAGGATATCTCGTATTGTGTCTATACTTGGGCACTTTTGTCCCTCAGTCTGTCCAAGTATTGGTATTCTTTATTTCCTACACTAGTTCTTCCTGTAGTTCCTTTACCCTTTAAATGGCTAGTCTGGAGACGACGATACTAAATTGTCCCAATGCCATAATCTGTTCTTGCAATTATCCTGCTGGAAACTCTAGCACAACTGCCTCAATCTATATAGTTCTATGTTCCACTGAGGGCTGTGTTAGGGCCATTTGCACGCTAGAAATTTCCATCCTTGGCTCTATAGATGCTCCATCCCCTGACCGATGGTCTTTCTTGGTGCCTGCTATTTCTAGGAGCTAAGGATTCCCAACTGATCATGGACCTTATTCTATTGGTCTTTGTGCTTTGTTGCAGCTTCGTCCCAGAGTTCCTCAGTGGAGTCGGAGATCAGGTACCCAATCTGATCCATATCATCATCAGTCAAAATATAAAATAGGGCCTATTGCTGCATCTTAGATTTCTTTCATGCCCCTCCTGTTTGTTCTGGCTCCTTATCTTTTCTTTTGAGTCTTACTTCAGGGACTTTATATTGGATAGGGTTCTTGTCTGCACCATTTGTCTGATCCTCTTCTTCCTCACTGTTGCTATAGTCTTAATCCTCTTCTGAGGTCCTTGTCTTGTCTGTTGGATTCCTCCAGTCATCCTCCTAGTCACTTATTATTAGGTGTATGTCCTTGAGTGTCAGCGGTAACTAGCCAGTAACCATTGCCGCACATGATCCTTTTTGTCTTGCACATAGAGATGGTGCATGTCGCTCTGAACCGTGTGATATATTTGAATGCAACAACTGCTTCTTCTGGTATCCACAACTTAGTCTCCACTACATTATTAATGACTTGCGAATATGAATAAAAAGTGGCATTATTGTCATTTTTCCATCTCTTAATTGGTGAGTGCCACAAGTTGACATATTGAGCAGCTAGAAGGCTACAACCTGAAGAAGGCATGTGATGGAAATATGCGGGCTCTTGCCACCTGAACAATGTAATGAGAATAATTAACCAGTGATACTGAAACTCAAAGCTCTTCTCTTGGGTGTCTTTGCAATCCTGCAAAAATTGGTTAACAAGGAATGTCGCTTAGTTCATCTGAAAGCCTTCCTTGCACTTCTTTGCAGCTGAGATGACTTTCATTTGTACCTCATCTCTGCAACATTTGTGCAACAGTTTGTAGGACAAAACCTTCATCTTAAACTTGACCCCTTTGTCGCTGATTCTCTTCACTTCCAGACCCCTTTTTCCTATGAAGGTGTCAGATTTCTCTTTCATGGCTTCGAAGAGGGCTCTCTCTCCCATTTTATGGAACAACAATGATGGGTCTTTGCCTGCTTTTCTCAACCCTATTATGCATGCAATTAGTGCAGTATCGATGGAGACCAGAGGATCTAACCAGAGTGTCCCCCCATGAACGCAACTAAGTAATACCTTGACATAGGCATTGATTTTGTTACCTCGTTTGAAATGAGGAATTTTCAACAAGTTCAGGATTCCTGCTTTCTCTAAGCCCAATGCCCATTCTTGTGGCTCTACCTGAATCACTCCCATTACTAGGATGGTGTTCATGCATAAGTATTGATCCCTGGCCAACTCAGGGAATTTCTGTGTGTCAGTGATATTGTGGTCCATAAATTTCAAATTAGCCACCTTCCCAAGCATGTCCTCATCGCTAGTGATTCCATTCAGAACTGGTGTGATTGGTAGCAAGTACTTGGCATTCACTGGGACACTTACTAGGGGTGCATCATCCCTCCATGGAGGTAAATAATCTTTGTGGAAAATTGTTGGTGGCATCGGGGCCGAAGTTCCAACTAATTCCTCGACATCCACACCCGCTATTGGTCACTTTGGTTGCTTCTTTGCTACACTGGACGATCCTCCCATTATCGGGGGTGCCATTCTTGCTGTGTGATGGACTTGTGAACAAACTCTTTGTGGCTATACAGGTCACTGTAACTTGGATCGGGTAATTTGGATCTGTTTTCTTCTGCTTGCATGCAACAATGACTTAGAATTTCCTTCCCTCTTGGTGTTTTGTGTGTTTGTGCCAAGTACAACTGTCTCATCCCGCCTTAAATTCCTTGTCCAATTTGACGTCGAAGTTGGTGACTGGGTAACTAAATGCTCTTTTATGACCAAATCCTCCGTGTGATTTTCCTTTCGTACTGCTGATCTGTTCAATATTTCCAGTGGCTTTTCCTATTTAAGGCTTATATGACGTGTTTATGACCTTTCTCACTAGCCATCGAATTGTCGTTTCTATGCCTGACTGCTTTTAATGGTCTTGTCTTAGCCAACTTGCACAATGGTTGGTTGCTTTTCCAGCAATACACTTCGCAGTCAGGCCCGTTTGTATCTTGTATTTGAACTTGGCACAGTGTTTTCTTCGTATGTAATGATCGGTCCAATTGCGCAAGTTTACTATAATACCTTGCTATTCAATGACTCATTTCTCCTGTGTCTTATATCCACTTTTTTTTGTTTTCTTTCCTTTTTTCTACTTTTTTTTTTAGTTTTTCCCTGTTTTTCTTGATACTATGTTACACTTACTATAATACAAAGGTTCTGGCACAACCCAAATTATTGCGCGGGTTGTTGACTGTCAAGGTTTCCAACTGCGCAACACCCGTCCTGGTCAATTGCTGGATTATGTAAGGTCCTAACCAGTGCATGCGAAACTTCCTGGGATGCTACATATACTTGTTGTCATAGAGTAGTACCAAATCACCGACTTGAAATTTATTTAGTTTATTGTGGCGATCGTGCCAGGCCTTCTCTCTGGCTTTCTACACTTGCTAATGGAACCCTGCAATAAACTGGTCCTCCTCAAGTTGAACTAACTACACTAATATCTCCTCTATCACACCAGTATTGAAGAGATCAATGATGGATGCAATACACATGCTAGGTAGAATGAACTCTATTGGTATCACTGCTTCCTGTCCATAGACCAACTTGAACAATGTTTGTCCTAAGAACTTCTTACTTGTATTTTTGTAATCCCATAGTACTGCAGGGAATCATAAGATTGGATGTAGTCCCAATCATCTCGCACTACATTGCATATCTTTGTCAAAGAATTCTCCAAGATCTTATTAAAATATTCCACTGTGCCATTGGCCCGAGGTTGATATGGTGTACTATTTTGATGATGAATTTGAAACTCCTCAGTCAGTGCGAAAATTGTTCTGTTCATAAAGTGTGTACCTTGATCACTAAGTATCATGCACGAACATCCGAGCCTTATGATTACATTCTCAAATAGACCACACAAAAGTCTCTGCGGTACTATCGGTAATTGGTGCTACTTCTACCCATCTTATCAAGTATTATGTCACAATGATGATGTATCGTGTCCCTGATATCCCTGCTTGTGGATTGATCGGTCCTACAAAGCCAATGGACCACTTATCAAAATGCTTGCAGTGTGGCCTGTATATTTAACGACATTTCATCTCTCCGATATGGTTTTACCACTCTTTGACATACATTGTAGGACTGACAATACTCTTTCACATATTTGTGCAGTGTAGGCCACCAAAGCCCTGCGCACAAAATCTTCTGTGCCGTTGCTTTGCCTACATAATGTCCTCCAACAATTCCATCGTACGCTTCCCCTATTATAATCAACTTTTCACGTTCCAGTACACAACACCTCATTATTCCATCTTCCCCTAACTTATACAAATTTTTTTCTTTCACCACCACCCATTTCTTCTGTGCAACTGTCATCTCAAATGGGGCTATGCTTGTAATTAGAAATTCCACAATGTCCGCAAAGTAATCATCCACCATCCTAACTGCAAATAACTGCGCATCTGAGAAATTATTGTCTAAATTTCCTACATCCTCTCCTGTCAATATGCGCGAGAGATGATTTGGTCTTGCATTCAACTTTCCTGGTTTTACTATGACGTCAAAGTCATATTCCTAAAATAATAACAACCATTTGCATATTCTTCCTCATAATATGGGCTTGTTGGCTAAGTACTTTAACGCATAATGGTGTGTATACATATTGAAGTGGGACCCCAATAAGTAGTGCATGAACTTCTATAACATATAGACCATTGCCAATCCTTCCCACTCTGTAGTGGTATAATTATTTTCAGATGTACACAATTTCCTACTTGGAAACACAATTGGATGATCGATGTCCCCTTCCCCGGGTTGTGATAGTAGTATGCCCAATGCTATGGACGGTGCATTTACATGTACATGGAACTCCTTGTTCCACTCTAGAAATATCAAAATGGGTGCAGTTACCAGTTTATGTTTCAAAGTGTCTAGCCCCTGCTGACATTCCTCATTCCTTTGAAACTTGGATTCCTTCTTAAGTAGCTTTTCCATGGGTGCTGTAATCTGCGCATATCCTTTGATAAATTTTCTGTAATACCTTGTATGGCCCAAAGTTACCCTTATTTGTTTGACTAATGTCGAAGGTTCCAAGCCCATAATTACCACGATCTTGGTTGGATCAACCAATAGTTCTTGTTTTCACACTACATGTCCTAATAGAATTCCAAATGGTGCCCAGCAGATACACTTCTTTAAGTTCAACGAAATCTGACACTGTCTACATAGATCTAACATGAGCCGAAGAAATTCTATATGATCTTGTAGTAAACTAAACATGATCCAATCATCCAAGTAAACTTCCAAAAATTTATGGATGAACTCCTTGAATGTTGCCACTACTACTCTAGAAAACACCACAGGGGAATTCTTTAATCCAAATGGCATTACCGTATACTGATAACTTCCCCACTGTGTTGCAAAAGTGGTTTTGTATCTATATTCCCGCACAATTATTATCTGATGGTACCCAGAGAATCCATCTGTAAACAAATAAGTTTCTTGGCCTCCTACGTTCTCCTGTACTTCATCTGTGAATGGTGTTGGGAATGGATCATGTAAGCATGCATCATTCAAATTCCTTAGATCCACGCAGATCCTAATTCCTCTTGTCTTATTGTCCTCCACCACCATTGGGATAATCCACCCAGATTCTTTGACTGGTTCAATGATACCTACATCTATCATCCTGTCTATTTCAGCCTTGACCTTCTCATTGTACCTCGGGTTTAACCTGTAAGGTCTCTATCGTATTGGATTAGCTCCAAGTTTTAGTGGGATCTTCATCTCACCTAATTCGCCTACTATCCCCTTCATCTATGAGAATGTGTTTGGAAGTAGATCCTGATATTCCCACAATAAGTCTGCAACCTTCTCAATTGTCTCATCGTTCCAATAATCTTCTATCTGCGCAAACTTAGGATTCTCCGTTATCCCAATGTTGACCTTCTCCATCTTGATAGGTTGTGTGTACGTGACATGTGTAAGATCTGGTCCTTCTACTACACATGTTTCTTCTATCTCAGGTATTTGTACATTCTTGGGATCCTCATCCTCATATTCTTCCTTCGCAACATTATAGAATTCCAATAACTTTTGGACCATTATCTTGGATTTATCTGTGCTTCATATGTGTGCTACTTCCATCGTCTCCACCTCCAAGAAGATCTTTGTGCGAATTGCCTATAGTGTTGTATGTATGGAAGGAGATTCGTGTTCAAATGTGAACACGACTTCGAATCTTTGGACCAATTCTTCCCAACTTGCTGTCTCCCTGTGCATCTCCAATTCTAAGTAACAATTCTTCAGGATGGTGTCCAACATGTGTATGAATCTGTGCATCCACTCTATTTCCAGTATTGAGTGCCATAAGGCCCTAGAAATTTCCACGTGACCTACTAGGTCGCTCTCTCCTGTGTATTTCTATGCAACTTCTTCTTCCTTGGGGACAAAGCGTATCTGGATTAGTCTACTGCACTGTGCCCATTCTTTCATTCCCTTTCTGTGTGTAGCCAACCATCTAGCTGGAGTTTATTTTAATACGACATCCAGAGCCAACAATCGCTATTGTCTGGGAACCTGTAACTCAACTGATTATATATATATGCCAATCTCAGTTATTACATCGTACCTAGGTGGGTCACATACCTACATTCCAATCCAATGAAAATATCAGTTTATCCATGCACATCGTCTTGTTTACATCTCATGCATCCTCTGCTGGAAATTCTCTAGACCGGTTTCTGAATCCGATGCGCACAAAATGATACTTCTCCAACTGACAATGCAATTCATTGTCAGATCAACATAATCCCCCATACATGCAGTCAAATTGTATAATTTGTCAATGTCCTTCTCTCTTGCTGGCTCTGTGTATCACTTTCCTTCTGATGGGTCCAAAGGTGGAGTAACTTTCATATCCCTGACCTTGAATATCATCTCTCTCTTTTTCAAGTTAATAATTGCCTGGTTATCAAATGCCCATTCCAATCCCATCAGTGCTAGATAGAATTGACTATTGTCTACTATCTCAATAACTTCAAAGTCTGCCATGCTACGAACCCCATCTATGTTCATAGATACTCCTATCAGTCGCCCAATTAGGACTATCTTATGATGATTCACGAGCCTTAATTGAACAAGGGACCATACTAGCTTAGGTTCACCCATAATCTCCCATGTCTGCTTAGGTAGAACATTCACATCAGATCCTAAGTCCAAAATAAATTTATCCACATCGTACTCTCCAATCTGCGCATTGAACTTGAATTCTCCATTGGTTCTCTTTCTGCACAGTACCTAGTTTACCATTCTTTGTGCGATAGGGGTGTCCCTTACTTTTGTGCAATGATCAAACATGCTATATAACATACTTATTGAAGTTTTATATTTTATTAGTTCTACACAACTCCTTAATAACTTCGTTAGTGTACTTACCTACGCAATTGACTTCTCCGGTCCAACTCGATCTTCTATATGAGGAAACGATGATGTTGATGCTCCCTCATGCGGTCCCAGTATTTCCTTTATAGTGCTCTGATATGTCTCTTTCTCCTGCTGTGGATCAAATGCTAGTATAGGCCCTACTGAATTTCTTACCCACTGCTCTGTTTCGTTTCCTCGAGTTGCCATATCAATGCCTGTCTTAGCTCCTCCATGTATAAAAATTGTTATTTTTGGTCCTTCACTGCGTCTTTTAGATGATATCATCTGCACATTTCGATTCAGATTCTGATTCAGGTTTCCTCTATCTTTCCATTTCACAACTAGTTGGGTACAGTCCTCTGTCGCATGATCCGGTGCTATGCAATTTGTGCACATCATACACAAATTCTGGCAACCATGGGACAAGTGTCCAGGTTGATTATAGTTATAGAAAATAATCATTCCACATCCTCCTCTACCAAAAGTACCTCTACCCCAACCTCTACCAAAGTTTCCTCTGTTCCCCATTGAAACCTCTCTGATTGTTGTACTACACACCACCCCCCTCTATAGAGGTGTTTTCTTCTTGGATCCGGTACATATATGATCTGCGCTTTCTTAGTAGGTTGAACAAGTGACAATCCTTCTCTTCCTATCCTACCGACTTGCAAAAATTTCAAAACAAGTTATTAGGTGTACTCTAATACTTCTGTAGCAATGGAGACTCAGTGGGGTGATGGCCCCATTTCTTACATATCTCACAGTATCCTCCCCCTGGTAGTGGATTCGGTGCTCCAACTGCCAAATGCTTTGCGAATGCTAGGCATTCATGCTTATGATGGCCTTCCGTCCTGCCTTTAGTACACCAAACTTGTTCTCATTTCTCCCTTCCTTTGGTAAGTTCAACCAAATGAATTTTCAATGCAAACAACTGCGTCTAAACCTATGCCATTCCTCCAATATCTCCTACTGAAGATGCCTTTAATTTCATTGCAATCTCCATCGCCTCAGGCTATGACACAAACTTCTATTGAATCAAGGGCCTTTGAATTTGTGGTAGAGGTCCGACAATAAACCACTCTTGATGTTGTTGATCTGAAATTTGGAAATTTCATCTCCCCATCACATCCTTTAAGCTCTGATCGAAATCCCATACTGACTCTGTTTGCACATGCTTGATCTCTTTCAGCTCGGTGATGTACTACGAATCTGACTTTAGATTTTTGAACTCCTTTTATAGTTCTTTCTTTATCTCTAGCAAATTTCTAGCCTGTCCTATAGGTGCAATGCTCTATAACTTCATATACCATACCAAGGCATGGCCTCTAAATGTTGTTGCTAACTACACAATTTTTACGACATCATCTTGTATGTTTTTAGAGGCCCAAACTATCTCGCACAAAAATAAGTGTTGTTCCGGATCCTCTGACCCCACTCCCTTAAATTCAGGAAGTCTAAGAGTATTATCTACTCCTACGATGTTGTCTTGTGTAGTCCATCCTCTTGGTGATGTTGGTGGACTCTAATTCTAATTTTAGCTGTACACACTACTCCCACTATTCTCACTACTACTACTCTATACTCCTCAACTAACTATGATGGATTTTGACTAATCTTCAAATTTTATCTTTGATTGTGGTGATGCACATGGGGTCGTGGATTCAACACAAGATCCTACATGAGTAGGAATTACTAGCTCCTCTATTATTGGACTAGAATGAGACCCTTTTTCTTCTCCTCCTACATATGGTATCTCCATGATTCGAACTAGTGTGCAAGTTTCAATTTATTTCGTCTCACTATACTGATCTTCTCTCCCAGGCCCAATATTTTTCCTCTTGTACCTTCTTCCTCCGTGCAAATCTTCAAAATCATACTCTTCCTCTGGTATGCTGCCTTATTGCATCCTCAGTCCCTTCCTTCCTTGTTCATTAATTCCTTCTCTTAGACGATCCTCCTGCCATCCTTCGACTCCCCCTATGTGCTCAAATCCCTTTTAGTTGTCAGAATTCATTATCATCACATGTTTTTTAGATAACAACATTTTTATCCACATATTCAACAATTTCAAGAACCTCCCACACAGACCTTTAAAAAAATATCTTTGTGCAACACTGTATGATTGAATACAATCTACTACAAATTCTGTAACATAACTCCCTAGCACACTATTTAACCAAAAATCAATTGCTTGAGTAGTTGGGTTACTTAGCAAATTCAATTGTCTTACCAATTCAGGAGTCCAATTCTTCGGTGCTGCAACACTAAACTGTCCCGTCTTCTCTACCAACCTCTCTAGCCACTTGGTCAGATTTTTTGGAAATTCGCCAAAGAAAATTTGATGCAGATCCATGAACACATACCTTTGCATCCATTGATTGTCACTCATTCGAGGGTTCCTATTCTCCTATCCTGCAAATTTCCATTTTTTTTGTCCCAATCAGTCTGTGATATCCTTCTTAGTCGGCCCCCAAAACATTCCCTTAATAACAATGTCCTGGTCCTGAAAACATAACCATTTGTTGGCTTAACTTGATATGTGCATGGGTTGTAAGACTTAAGGTTCAGTTTAACTTGACCAACAAAACCCACCAAACACCAACCCTTTCAACATCACCTGCTTGTGAAGATGAAGTCTCATCCGGGGTATCTATTGGGACTACAAGAACCAAGCTTTTGCAGTAGTAAGGGGAAGGGAGGCAGGTACTCAAGTCATTGTTCAGTCTTCTCGCTCATGTATGTTCTCGATTATTACATGGATTGTCACAAACATTCATGAATATTGCACCATAATCAATCCATAAACCAAGTCTATTCTATGAAGTATAACAACATCATTCATAAACGCACATAAACAAGTAAAGAACACAAGATACACGATTATCTCTAACTCTTTCTTTATTCACATTTCATCTTATCATTTGACTATTACATTAACAACTCTTGCATAATATTCAACCTCACCACTCAGTCCTTCTCTATCTCCCAACCCATTACATATTTATACCCAAAATCTAGGGCTTAAATCCCTATTCTATCTATCCCAAAAATAACCCATTACAATGCATGGCATGGCCATCTTGAATTAACTGGTTGTTTTCTTTCTTCTGCTTTTCGCTCTTTATATAGATTTTCTGTTGTTCTTCTATTTCTAGAAAGGAGAACTGTCATCCTTCACACTTTATTCTCTTTCTCACTTGCTTTATTCTTCTGTCTATGCACTATCTTCCTCCTGAGCACTTATGTTCTTCTACGTACTTTCTTCGTTCTGAGAGCTTTCTTTTTTTTGCGCCTTTTCTTCCTTCTGTGCATTTTCTTTATACTTGGGTTTTCTCCTAAATTGCATCCAAAAATGCCTGTCCAACACCCCCATATGCCTCATGACATCATCCTTGAGATCCTCCCAGAATAATCTCTCTCTTATCTGCTGATGTATCCTGAAATGTCCAAGTTGTCCAACCATTGGTACATCATTTACGGTCCACAATATCTCTATTGCTTGCAACTATGACCATACATCCTGTCAACTGACCTCATAGTCCTCATCAGAAGCATCTGTCCTACTATGCTCCCCATTCTCATCCCTATTGTTACACGTCAAAATTGCTCAGCTGGATAAGTGTCACATTGTCCCTCTCAAGTGTTGTAAGTGTCGCATCTTCCCCACAACTTTCGCAAGTGTCGCAAGTTGGTCACTAGTGTCGCAAAGTATGTTCAGACATACTGCCATGTCAATGACACTAAAGGGGCACTTATAACATCTCACATGACTGATTTGAAGGAGGAGAACTGATCTACTGAAGTCAAACAACCTTTTGCCATCTGAAAGCACCCAAAAAACTGAGTTTTGGAAAGGAGCACTCCCCCTTACACTATCTCGGAGCGCCGACGATCCCCAATACACTGTCAGGGAGCGTTATAACGCTCCCCTGGCCCTTTTGAGGGAGCGTTATAGATTTTGAAGGCGCTGGCGCCCCCTAAAGCTTACTAGGGAGTGCTACAACGCTCTGATGGCCCTTTTGAGGGAGCGCTACCTATTCTGGGCGGTTGTTAAGATGTTGAGATGAATGGGGGAAGCATATTTTCATTCTTGGAAAGCAGTTGGATTCGAATCCCTAGTCCAACCAT
>JASDQU011028233.1:13009-29064 GCA_032191745.1 Picea mariana
TTAAGAGCATCTTGATGGATGTGGTCATTGCTGATATTCCCCCCAAGTACGACTTACTGTTGTCTAGATCATGGGGAGCCAAGTTGGGGGGTTCTCTTCAACTGGATATGACGTACGCCATGATTCCTGTGTTTGGTGGGCAATTTACTCGAATGTACAGGGAGACGAGGTTAGCATATACAGTAAGCGACCCTCAAAATCCGAACAATTTCCCTATTTACATTGCAGATCAAGATTTAGGAAATTGTATCTTATCTTTTGACGATGGTTTAGATGGTTGCACAGACGAAAATGATATAGACATGAAAATTCAGGTTACATGACCGAGGATATGTGTAGCACCGGTATCTGGAAAATGTTTTTTGACGGTGCCTTGTATTGCGAAGGGGCTAGTGTGGGAGTGTTTTTTGTGGCACCTGAAGAAAGGTTCGTTGTCCCTTTTTCTTACAGACTACAATGGGATATATATTATACTAACAATGTATGTGAATACGAAGCCTTGGTCTTAGGATTAGAGGCTGCCAGGAGGCTAAAAATAAAAAACCCAGAGGTATACGGAGATGCGGAGTTGATAGTCAAACAAATAAATCGGCAATACCAAGCCAAACATCCTAGATTAAGATCATACAGAAATTGTGCCTGGGATCTAATGGAAAACTTTTTCTCATCTGTAAATGTCCACTTCATCCCACGCACATAAAAATTACAGGCTGATGCATTAGCTAAAGCAGCTTTAACTTTCACCCCTCCTACAACCTTTAAATTGAAGTATCACATATAGATAAGACACAGACCATCTATACTGGATAATATCTAGCACTGGCAGGTTTTTGAGGATGATGAAAAAATTAAGAAGTTTCTTGAAGCAGTAGGTGAATTTTCCGAAACTCATGCGGATCAAGAAAATCAGGATGACCATATATGGATCATGCAAGAAGGGGAGGACCCTCAATATTTCCAAGACAAAATTGCAAATCATCGCATGCTGGTCCTAAAAAATAACCAGATTCTGAAAGGATTGATCCCTTCTGGAAAGACTGTTTGATCAAAATGACATACCTGTAAAATCCACCTTACAACCCCAACCAGAAGAGGTTGAGGACTGTGACATAGGAACCAAAGAAGAGTCCAGGATGGTTAAAATATCTAAACTCCTCCCCCCTGAAATAAAAGGCAAGTATAAGGACCTACTCAGACAATTTAAAGACGTTTTTGCCTGGTCTTACGATGAGTTAAGAACCTACGACACTACCATGATTGATCACAAGATACCTCTAAATCCTGGGGTCAAACCCTTTAGACAAAAGCTTAGGAAGATCAACCCCATTTTATTGCTTGTGGTTGAGAGAAAAGTGAAGAATCTTTTAGAAACAAAAATTATAGTACCTCTGAGATATTCCGAATGGGTGGCAAACCTGGTCCCGGTCAGAAAAAAGAGTGGGGAAATTAGACTGTGTGTGGATTTCAGAAATCTAAATAAGTCCTCTCTTAAAGACAACTATCCGCTGCCTAAAATGGATCACGTGCTAGAAAAGGTAGTTGGTGCGAACAAAATGTCTTTGATTGACGGTTTCTCTGGATATACTCAAATTTCCATGAATGAACAAGATAAAGAAAAAAAAACTTTTACTACCCCTTGGGGTACGTTCATGTATGATAAAATGCCTTTCAGTTTGATGAATGCAAGAGCCACATTCCAATGCGCTATGGATATCGCTTTCATCAGAGAGAGGGATAAGTTCGTAGTCATCTATCTCGATGATTTAACGATTTTCTCCAAATCCGACGAAGAGCATTTGGTACATCTTAAACAAACATTCGAAAAATGCCACAGGTTTGGTCTATCCTTAAACCCCAAGAAATCACACTTCGCCATGCAAGAAGGTAAACTTTTGGGTCATATTGTATCTAAGGATGGAATCAAGATTGATCCTAAGAGGGTTGAAGCGATAGACACTATAAACATTCCTATAAATGTAAAAGAAATTCAATCTTTCTTAGGAAAAATAATTTTTATACGAAGATTTATCCCAAATTTCGCTGAAATTGTATAATTGATCACAGATATGTTGAAAAAGAACAACAAAGTAAAGTGGACAACAGAGGCCAAAGCGTAGTTTGCACACATTAAGAAATTCATAGCCAAGGCACCTGTGTTGGCAAGCCCCGATTATCTCAAAGAATTTCTTATTTTCTTGTTTGCCTCCGAACACACGATTGCTGTGGTGCTCCTCCAAAAAAACGAAGAGGGTTTCGAACAACTGATCGCCTTTTTCAACAACAACCTCAGAGACGCAGAACTTAAATATGATATAATAGAAAAACAAGTGTACGCCATGGTAAAAGCACTGAAGGCATTTAGAACATATGTATTACACTCCAAGATAATCACATACGTACCTACAAGTTCTGTGAAAGACATTTGGTACAACCAGACAACGATGAGAAAAGAGGATGATGGCTTGCCAAGATTCAAGAATTTGACCTGGAAATCAAACCTACTNATAATCACATACGTACCTACAAGTTCTGTGAAAGACATTTTGGTACAACCAGACAACGATGAGAAAAGAGGATGATGGCTTGCCAAGATTCAAGAATTTGACCTGGAAATCAAACCTACTAAACTGATAAAGGGACAAGGCCTAGCCAAACTTTTGGCTGAATCAAATCTCAGAGCTCTGGATATAAACTGCCTGTAGGAATGTGAGGAAGACATGAAAATAAATGAGCTTGATGAACGAACAAATGCGATTAAGATAGAGGAGAAGTTCGTATCATTAGAATGGTACATAAACATAGTATTCTACTTGCTGACTCTAAAATGCCCGAGTGAACTATCGCCATCAAAAGCCAGGACTTTAAATATTCATGTGGTTAAGTATTGTATTGCCGAAAATCAACTATATTGGAAAGACCCACTCAGTTTCTTATTAATTTTCTTAGTCGAATCAGAAACAGAAAGTGTTATAAGTGAATTTCACGAAGGAGTGTGTGGAGGACATCACGCTTGGAGGGCCACAACTTACAAAATTCCGAGGGCTGGGTATTACTGGCCAAAAATTTTCTCAGACGTTAATGCCAAGGTCTGAGCTTGTAACCCTTGTCAGCTATTTGCAGGCAAACAGAAACTCCCGGTGCTACCTCTAGTTCCAATCAAAACTGAAGCCCCTTTTCAACAATGGGGGCTAGATTTTATAGGTGAGATTAATCCACATTCTAGCACCCAACACAAGTGGATCTTAACTGCCACAGACTACTTTACTAAATGGGTGGAAGCTATTCCAACCAAAAGGGCAACTGAATCGGTGGTAATAGATTTCTTAGAAGACAATATTTTGTCAAGATTTGGCTGCCCCCGAAAGATAGTCACAGATAATGCCCAAGCTTTCAAATCTATGGCTATGATCAACTTTTGCCAAAAGTATAATATCGTTCTTGGCCATTCCACAACGTATTACCCCCAAGGAAATGGACTGGCCGAGTTGTCTAACAAGAGCCTGATCAATATAATTAAGAAAGTATTGGATGAAAACAAAAAGTCTTGGCATGTGCATTTAAAGTACGCCTTATGGGTGAATCGCATAGGCACTAAAAAGTTTATCGATGTTTCCCCTTTTCAGATGGTGTATGGGACAGATGCGGTGTTACCTATAAATTTAGCGCTCCTCATGATGAAATTATGGCAAGATCAGAAAGAAGAACCTAATCATGTCACCAGGAGGATAAACCAACTAATCGAAGTTCAACAACACAGGGTCGAAGTAGATGAAAGGTTGCAGAAGTATCAAGACGGCATGAAGGCATTATTCAACCGTAGGGAAAAGGACAGAGATTTCCTCCCAGGTGATTTAGTATTAAGGTGGGATGCAAGGAGGGAAGAAACAACGAAACATGGTAAATTCGATCACCTCTGGTATGGGCCATTCAGAGTCTCGACTCTCGAAGGAAAAAATTATTTCCTACTAGAAAATATAGATGGTGAAATCCTCAACACCCCTGTCAATGGGAGTTACCTGAAGCATTATATGACATAAGCAGTCGCCAAAAAAAAAAAAAGAAAAAAAGAAAAAGATGTGTATATTCATATATAGAATTTTTTACATATGTATATATATATTTCATTACGCATTGCTATTTTGATTTTCTTTTCTTTTTGTAAAATTTTCGACACCTTTCAAAAAGCCTTGATAATCTTCATATTTGCCTTTTTATAGGATTCTAGCTGCAAACTAAATGAGCAGGAGAAGTAAACAGAAAGTCGTGTATCATAAAATAAATTGGCTTAAATAGGTGATAAAAAAAAATATTTTTGACAGTCTGGAAAGAAAATCAAATGGTAAGATAAAGGTGAGAATTCCGAAAAGACTTGTTTTGAAGGGCTCTCAAAGGAAACCAAGATAACCCCATAAGAATACGGCATTATCATCTGAAATAATAAATAAAGGAACATTTCCATGGTTAAGAGTTTACGAAAGAATAAGACGAAATGAATAAGTCACCTAAAGTAAAGCACCCCTGAAAAAGCTTTTCAAGAGTCAGTTTTGATTTTTGACCCCTGTTTTCCAGTTCGTAGATCTCTATCTGTCACCCTTTTCTGCTTTCGGGTTTACCTTTTGAAAAAGACAACATCTTTCCGGTTTCGCATACGTAGGGATAAGAGATTTTGTTTTAACCTCGAAAGCTTCAAAGCAAATTGTGAAAAGTAAGTTGGTCTTCACAACTCCTTGGTCCCTTGCTAAACAAAGTGACGCTTAAGTGATCCTGACTTTTCTAGGTTTTTCAACAGTTTCGGAGGATTGAGGCTTGCTCAAATAGAACACTTCAAAAAATTAATTTTTCCCTTTCTTCCCGCGAACGAAGGTGTTGTGAAAATTAAGGGAAGGTTGGTACTGAGTAATCAAAGTAAGTTGGCAGACCTATAATGCAAAATATTACACAGATAACAACCCTCATACAAACTGATTGCCCCCACTTCGCGCTCTAAAAAAGCAAATTATAAGGCAAGTGGTGAAAGGAAATTAAGAAATGATTGCCCCCATCTAGTCCAAAAGACGATGAAAGGATATTCAGAAATGATTTCCCTCGTCTCAGCATTTAAATGCATAAATATATTCCGAAGTGGTGAAAGGAAATTCAGTAAAAAGGGCCAGATAACTTGACTGGGGTATTGAATAGGCTCGCTGGCAGTGAAGAAATATCTGAGATATCTGTAAGGATGTTATACATGAATATCACTCTGCTCTGGTAACTAATTTTTTCAAAACCCGATCTACATCCCAAATTCAGACAGGGCTCCCTGATTAAAAACATAAAAAATTGTTTCTTTTGATGCAAGCCGATAACCACAAGATCTGTTGGGTCTCCTAGAACTATTTTGATTGTCTCAACGTAGACCTGAATTTAGTAACGAGAAGGAGAAAGTCGTGAAAGGGACTACAACTAAGTGCAAAAAGTATCTGAGTTTTGAAAGCTTTTCGAAGGTAAAAGACGAAGTCCCTTTCCCCTTCGGTATCTTGTTCTAAGGAACATTTTTCGCTGGATTAAAGCCACTAACTCCATTTACCCAATATAGGCACATGGTCTACTGTTCTTCCCATCTTGCAGGAAAACGGTATCCCTAGCTGGAGCCTATGTTGGAGCCGCCTTTGTTCTTTAGCCTTTTTAAAATTTTATATCTTAATGCTTGAAGTCGAAAGCTGGTTTTTGTATTTTCCTTTCTTTTCCCCAAAATCTCAGAAGTCTCATTGCGCAAGCAGCGACGGTTATCATACTCTTAAGGAAAGATTTATTTTTTAATCGTTTGAATGAGTCTCTACTTTTTAACCTCGGGATGTTGCATGTCGRRAGTTATAGATCACATAGTTTACAAATCCYGAGGGGAGAAACGACGAAATAGTCTTAAAATTTTTACCCAGATCAATACCGAGAGTAAAGATACTCTAAACCGCRGCTAAGCATCATCGAGATTTTGTGTCTTGATGTTTCCTATCCCCAAAATTCTTACCGTCGTAACCCCGACAACCGAAACCGCGAGAATCTTGTTTTAGTAACCCAGGTTAATGTTAAAGGTAAAAAGATTAACCGCGGTTAATCTCTGTCGAGAATTCRCAACTCGGCATGTTTTCCCTCAAAAGATATACCTTCGAAGCCCTGAKTCGTGAAGTTGCGATGCAAATAGAAACAAAATTAATTAAACATTTAATCCGGTTTTATCTTCCATTTTAATTATATCATATCATCGTGATCTCGCGATTTCGCAACTCGGCATACGAGCCTCCCGAAAGATATACCTTCGAAGCCCCGAGTCACGAAGTCGTGATATAAATAAAAACGTAATTAATTAAATGCTTAACCATGGTTACATTTTTTATTAACCAAAGCTAATTATCCCAATCTTGGGTTTTAGAGGTTTAGAGGGTTAAAGTGAAAGCTCCCGATGAGGCAAATGCTGAAAGATTAATTAACATTTAAAAAGGCCTGATTAATTAAGCTAAGCCAGCATTGCCAGTGTTTTAATACAAAAAATAATATGCACAGTCTACGAGGCAATTTTAAACTTTCCTTGTGCCAACTTGCATTACGAACTGTTAAAGTCTAGGACATTAATTGGAAATGAGGCGAATCGACAAGTAAGGATTTGGTTTTTATTGCTAAATTTATATTTAAGAATGATTTGACCGTTCTGTTCCTAAGGAAGACCTAGTTTTAAATGGTCGAAGGCATGGATCTTTTATTTGTTGTCACAAATTTCATTTCTATTCTACGCAGAGCAAACCTTTCTCAAGCGAACTAATTTCTGTATGTATACATATTGTTATCGCAGGAGAGCTAAAGTAAAATCCCTCGCCATGGCCCCACGAAAAGCATCTAAAGCCACTGTTGAGGTTTCAGGACAAGGTTCAGACAACATTTCTAATAATTCACCTTGAAGTGTCGACTCTGTCAAGACCTAGTCATATATTTTTGAGGTTCTACAGTCCGAATTGGTAGATGTTTCAGATGATTCCAGTGAAAATGAAAAAGACGACCCGATCACCAAATATAAGATTGTTGTCTAGGCTCAAATGCATAAAGTAGCGGCTAGGCCACGTCTGTTCCCTTACTATGATATGGTCCGATGGGCATTAGACCATGTAGATATACCGACCAGAACCATCGTCAACGAGAAGAGAGTCACTATTGGGACTTTTAGACCCGAACAATTGCAGGCTATGTACAAGTTTCCCACCGTGTCAGACTTAGTATACAATGCCGAATTCCTGGAAAATTTTAAACAGAAGGAATGTGTGCAATACGACAAGAGTATGTCCAGTTTAATCAAAGATTGGGTTTCACACCCTGGGAAGTTCAGGGAAAACTGTAATGGTATATATTCAATATCTTCTCTGGAACCACAGTTTAAATATGTAGCTATGATGACTTTCAGATTATATGGGAGAGAGGACACCACACATTTTTTCCTTCAATGGGTGCCTCTAATTCATTCAGTCGCCGAAGGCTGTTTCTTCAACTGGGCTAAACTACTGTCTGATAGTTTGACCAGTCTAGTTACAGAGTATCGAGAGCAGAAGGAGAGCGAAAACATTGTTTCATTCTTTATGTCTGTGTATATCATGGATGCCATGTGTTTTCTGATGCCTTTTCCTTTAATGAGTTGGAGCTGGACTCCATCGGAAGCTGAGCCCATCCACATCTACCATTCAAAGCTGTGGGAAGACAAAGCTTCAGATTTTGCATATGAAATTTTTAACTGGGTAATGGTACCATTGCATGTCACTATCTTCGGCCACCCGCCACCGAGGATCTTAGACAGTATAGCTGTAAATCTGAGCAGTATAGCCGATTGGTACGTGGAAGCAGAATTTTCATATCTCAGGGTTTTTGGTGCTTCTGTTCCTCCGAATGCCTTACCACTATTCATACCCGATAGGCTGGCTTGTCATGATATTTCCAAGCAAACTATAATCAGTGGCATAAGCAAGGAACTTAAGGGATATTCTAAGAAGGTATGGCCACCTTTTCCTATTCATTTAAATTCCTATTCTTTGTTAGATTTCGGGCATGCTAAAGTGGAGGAAAAAACCCTGGAAGACATGAAATTGGTTCATGTCGAATTTAAGAAGCACGATCCACATAGGATAGTAAGTAACCACTTAGCCAATTGTGGGATTAAAAGGTTTGAGCACAAAAATTCACCCTTGGATGACATTTTCTGAGGCACGAGATCTTATGCTGAGGTTTTGGCTCGGATACAAGCCCTGGCGCCTGAAGAAAGGGCCGATGTTTTAAAATTCCAAGAACATCGGCGGAGTTGTCTTCCCCCAGTATTGTGGGGTGAGAATCCAATAACAACAGAGGTGCAGCAAAAAGAAGCCAAAGGCTCAAAAGATTCAGCACCCAAACAAGAAGAACACCAGGACAGGGAGGAGCAAACTAGGAGTCCAAAACCAGAAATGAAATACATATATATATGAAACATTCATCACATATTTTAGATAAAGAAATAACCATATAAAAAATATATAGAAATCATATTTTGTTTCCTTTGGTTTGCACCCTGCTTTCACTATAGAATATATATATAGAAATATAAAATATATATAGAAATCATATTTTGTTTCCTTTGGTTTGCACCCTGCTTTCACTATCGGAGCTATAAACTCTCCTTTATATGATCGGAATTGAGACAACATCTAAAAAGTATTGAGATTTTATTATCATTATGTTCCTCCATGACTGTCCCTGTGACAAGACAGCCTAATATCCAACCCAGACTATCAAATCAAACACATATTTCCTTGAATCTTTTTGATACTATTATTAAAACAACCACTACCCGGGTGGAACTGGAACGTTCGTGGGAAGCGATTGAAAGAGACATAAACATCCAGGAACAGTTGGAAGCTAGAAAACAACCTAGAAATCGACCCTAGCTTCCTTTAACAAAGGTTTTCATTTCTTCCTTCTCTACCCCTTACTCACTTCAGATGCCTAGACACTGTACTTCTAAGCCTTAAGTACATACTCTGGAACAACAGCTGCAACAAAGACTGAAGAAATCTAGCAAAAGACGTAAATCAAGACCTGAATGGAATTAAAACCTAGCCAATACAAAGCCACTTCTTCCCAGGAACAAAGAAAAACCATACCTATTTGGCTAGACACCGTAATATGAAGAGATTCCTGAATACAAAACCATCACAAATCCAAACATCCAACCCAAATAGGGCCAAAGACAAGCCCCCAACATTAATGAGGCAATGACACCTAAGAGAACCACTGAGAAAAAAACCAACTCAACAAAATCCCTTGAGGGATATAGACCAAAATACACCCCATCCATGGTATAAAAATCCTACATGGATTAATTGCCACTCACTATAACAATTAATGAGCCGATGCGAGGAAAGGGAAGGTATGTGAACAATTGTAAGAGGTCTTGTCACCCATGCTCCAATTTGATTGAAATCTCCAATTGTTTCATGCAAGTTTGACATCTCTTGATATCTCAAAGTGTATTTTCAAACCTTAATGTATGATCTCCCATGAAACCTCATAGTTTATTACTAAGGTCCCCACTATTTTTTGTGTTGCTTGGTTTTCCAGCTGATCCACTTCCACATTATTTTATCTCAAGACATGATACTAGTGAATTTGATAAAAATTCAAGGTTAATTTGTGGATACAATATAAAATAGAATCTATCCTAGTGTCCAACGAGTTTGTGCCTTTGATTATATCTCTTATTATTAGTAGAAAGTCACCAAACATTATCAATTATTTTATTTTCCTTTCCTTAGTGATATTCAAGCCTTGATATAACCCATACATCTCTACCAAATTGTTGGATAAGGTTCCCAAGATCCTTGAATAACTTGCTTCAATTGTTCCTCTAGGGTTATAAATAACCCCCCTTTCACCTTCCACCATGATATTTTTCTTTGAGGCTCCATAAAAGAAGAGAATATGAGCATCCTGCTCTTCTCTGCACTCCATCTGAGAAATTCCTCTTGTTTCATATGAAGTTTCCAGCTTAGAATTAAGGGGGTTTCATTTTCCTTGGATCTAGTGGCACATCCTTTAATGTTAAATTGGGCCAATCAAGCCTCTTATTTCACTTCCAATAACTACATGGGAGAAGAAATAAGACTGTTGGAGTTGATATATTCAGGAGTAAGTGCTATGGCTCTATTAGTGACATTTTCTAGAGTGATGTGCTCCCATAGAAAAATTGCTCAATTTCTAGCCAACCAAACTTTCCAACTGATGTATTTTGGGAGACCTATCCATATTTTATTTAACATGGGATTTATTTTGAAGGATCCCTTATACATAAAACTCCATTTTCAAAAAATATACTTCCAAGGTTCTAGATTTTGGAAGTTATGCTCAATTCCTTTTAAAGGCTGATGCGATGCCAAGGTAGTATAATTGCATTCCCAGAATAAGTGGGGTATGGATTCAATACTTTCTAGGAATTATGCACATATTGAAGGACCTTTAATCCCCATTTTTCCCAAGTTTTATGAAATTATAATCCTCCCATGTGCTAAGCTCAATAAAAAATGTTAATTTTGGGAATCCCATCAAAATTCCATATCTTACTCCATAACCATGATTTAGGAGGAAGGGATACATCAACCAACTATGATTCATATACCTTCTTTACTGAATAATTTGAATATCACCAACCTATCTAATCAATAGCTAAACATCTTCTTGGGGTGCACCCATTTAAGAGATCTTGCAATTTCTGAACTATAGGAGAGAGCTCTGATGGTACATTACCAAAATTTAAATTTATCCACCAATATTTTGAAGTCCAATGGAGATGTCAAAAATAGTCTTGAATCCAAGGGAGTTCAACCAAAATTTTAAAGGAATCAAATATTGATATTGGATTAAGGGTTTATTCCCTATAATATTGTCATTCTAAATGTCAATTGTTCCCCCATTTCCCCCATTTCATGGAATCCATGTTAGAGTAGTTTGTATTCTTGGGATTGCAACTTTAGTCAGTTTCCATATAGGAGAGACATCCCTAACAAGAAGAGGAAAGTCCAAACATCACTTTCTGGGTCAAACAAAGTGTTTTTTAATTAAGATCTTCTTCCACCAATCATATTTTCCAGTGACGAGATGACATAGAATTTTGGCCCCCAAGGCAAGGTTCATCAGACCAAGATATTTCATCCCAATACCACCATGATATTTGGGAGTCCTTACTCTGAACCAAGTAATTATATGAAACTTCTTAGTATTGGATTTACCACCTTTCCATAGAAATTTTCATATCTCATTTAATATCTGCTGCTTTATAACTACTAGTGCCAAGAGAGTTGAGCATTAAAATATAGGTAAATATGATAACACCACTTTAATAAGAATTCCTCTCCATGTTGGGTTTAACCAGTGAGCTCCCCACTGTACAAAATTAGTCTTGATTTTGTTTATAATCTATTTCCATACATTAGAATTAGATAATAAATATAAATAGGCATTTCCAAATACTTAAAAGAGTTCCATGTTTCCTTGTAAGGAAATTGAAATTTTTTAGAGAGAATTACCAGAGAAATTTGACTCACATTCTAGGTGTACAATTCGATTTTGAGATGATTTATCATCCCTCAATATGATTGAGTGAATAGGTACAAGTTTTTCTTAAACATTTTTTAAATTTTAACTGATTCTCCACCCAATATGAATGTGTCATTTGCAAACTGAGAATGGTTAATTCTTTTTACTTCGCTGACTATTCGAATCCTTGAAAGAGTGACTCTTCCCCGTTCAAATTCTAATATCCTACTGAGATATTCTGCCATAATTATGCACAACAAGGGAGATACAGGACAACCTTTCCTTATCCCTCTTCTTGCCTTGAAAAATCATTCTAGACACCCATTTACTAATGGAGAGATCCAAGGATTACTGATACATAAAGAGACACATCAAACGAAGTCAACACGAAACCCATACCTATGTAGAACATTAAAAATAAAGGAATGCCTCACCTCATCAAAGGTATTTTCCATGTCAATATAAACAATCATTCCCTTGTCTCCTTTATCCCTACTTGTGTGGATTGCTTCCGGAACTAGAATGATATTGTCAATAATTTGTCTTTCTTCCATGAATCCTCCCTGGTTCTCTAATAAAATTTTAGGAAGCAAGATTTTAATCCTTTTCACTATTATTTTAGTAATTATCTTGTATGATGAATTGGAAAAATATATTGGTCTAAACCTTGCAAAAGATGAAGTATTTTCTTCTTTTGGGATGAGATCCAGGACGAAGGAGTTTGTGGCCCCTCTCATTTGGAAATACTTTTGACATATTGGATCATTCTAATGAGGTCAAATTTGATTGTATTCCAACATTCCCTATAGAAATGAATAGAGAAAACATCTATCTCGGGAGATTTATTAGGGTCAAGATCTCGAATCTCTTTTTGGATTTCATCCCCAAACACACTATGCATAATCACCTTATTTTATTTTATCAAAGAAATGGATGTAACAATGTTTTCCAACATGGATGATGGAAATTTAGGTTCAACTCATTTTTTGTGTATAAATATCCCTAAAGTGAAGGAAAGTTGATTGTTTGATTTTATCAAAGGTACTAAAAGCTTCTCCACTGGTGAAATATATCTCAAATTTATTCCTCCATATCTTGGCTCTTGCTCGCTTATGAAAGTATGTAGTTTGATATCCCCTGCATTGAGCCATAAACTTCTGGAATTTAATCTCTAGTTCATTTACTATATTTAAATGACTTTTTCATATCGTTGAAATGCCTCTTTTTCCTTTTCCATCATTTCTTGAAAAACTTGTTCTTTTTATTTTTATTTTTGCACTATTCATAAATTCTCCCTTTTTGTTTGAACCTCAATTTCAAGAGAAGGGAAATGAGCTATGGCCCACTCCTTAAGCACCTTCTTTGTGTCTTTCAGTTTATTATCCCAAATATGAATAGATGATCCAATGAACCACTTACTCTAGGATCTACTTATAATATCAAGAGCCTTATTGTATTGAAGCCAAAGGGGGTTAAAATGAAATGGGATAGGGACATAATCAAGGGTTTCTTTGAGATGAATAAGAATGGTCTTATTATAAGAAGTTGGTCATGAAATAATTTTAGAAGAAGTTATAAAATCACTTTCCAAAACTGAGATATGAACTAAAAATATGTCAAAACTTGATGCAATATACATGGGGCCAATTATCTTATTAGTCAAAGTGTATATTCCTATGTGAGACTTGACATCCATTAATTCACACAAAGAGATAAAATCTTCCATGCTTTTTATAAAGGGGTCTTGGACTATATTCCCTCTCCTTTCTCCTTTTGACTAAGGGTACTGTTGAGATCCCTACCACTATACGATTAGTCCATTGATTCATCCCTTTAAAGGATGTTAGAGAATCCCAACATAACCCTTTTTCGGTATATAAGACTGACATATATACATTTACTAAATTAATCTCTTCACCTAATTGCCAATTTTTAAGACAAGTAAGTAACCAATGATGAGGGAATTGGCTATGTATTAGTTGCAAAAGAGAGCTATTCCATACATTATATAGTCCCTCTAATACCTCCTTGGAAACTTTGTCTTGAAATTCATTTTTTTTCCAAAAACTTTTACACCTGAGGACGACTTCTTCCACCTCTAGTTTAGTCTCCTAGACTAGGAGAATTGAACATTTTTCCTTTTTAACTAAACTCAATGTTGATTACACTTTTTATTTGCTTCCTAATTCCCTACAGTTCCAACAAATGATTTCATTACTTACTTAGAGATTTTAGAGATCAACCCCTTGGTGGATTAAGTCTGATTTGATTTTTGTGGATCCTTTTACTATTAGATTCAGAATTGTATGTTATCACCCTAATCCAGTCTCCTTCTCATCCATTTCTTCTCTTTTTCCTTTAGATGATTTTATTCCAACTTTCTATAGGATTTTCCTTATGTTACTTTCTCATCCCTATCCTAATCTAACCTTTCCTCTTCTTTGTGGGGGATCTGGTGGTCGAGTCCAAAATCAGATCTAAAAGGAACCATATTTTGAGCGGGGGGGGTAATCATACTCATGATCATGGATGTTACTCTCAATCGTAGGTGATGAGATAAAATCAAGATTTTCCTCTATAACAAGACTGACAATGTTAGGGTTAGTGTTAACCAATGAGATTCCAACTATTTCTATTGTGGGAATGGGTTCTCCATGTGAAAGCAATTCATACCTATTTTTATTAGAACTTTATGCTATCAAATTCAACCCAACTGAGATGGTATCCTTGGAACCATTCACTTGAGCTCTATATGGGCCATATTTAGATGATTTCCATGTTTCTTTCCCTAGTTTTGAGGGTTTTGTTGTAACCTCTGTTGATGAGTATTGATTTTCATGTTGAGTTGAACCTGTCCTACTATTGGGATTCCTTTTTTTGAAATGTTGCCATTGATCTTAATTATCTTGAGTCCCTTGATATGTTTATTCATTCTTTGGGCAATCATTTGAAAAATTTTGATATTCATGGAATTTATTGCACTTAAAAGGGATATTTTCATATTCTACTTCTTGAATGTGCTTCAAATTATCGAGGATTACCTGTACCACTTTTGGTAGGCCCTTTTCCAAATCTATTTCCATGCATATAAACATAAAGGAAATCATTCCATCCCCCGAATCCACTTTGTCTAAGTCCATAAAGTGTTCCCAATGAACTTAAGGACTTCATCATTCCAATAATGTAGTAGAAGATGAGGTAGCCTAACCCAAACTGGAACATCTGAAGGGATTTCATTTTCAGAGTTGAAGTTAGGTGTACACATGTCCATTTGTTCAAATATAGTCCTTTGGTTCCATAAAACCATGGATTGTTTTTAAATATTAAATCCTTATCCTATTTGTTTTCAAAATAAAATGTATAGAATCCTCTTCCACAAAAATAACATGAAACCTTTCCTTTGATAAGACCAATACAACTCGTTTGGATCCAATTCAACATGAACTTTGGAGAGGTCCAAACCCCAGTGAATTGGAAAAATAGGGACCTATCAATAAGATTTAGATCCATATGCCACAAATTCACCGTGGGCATTTACATTTGTGGGATTTCATCTAGTCTATTCATAAAGCGAGTTAGCATACTTTTGGTCATTTTGTTTAATGAGGAAACAAGTGTCCTAAACACATCAAACTCTGTAGGAGGAGAAGAGGGGTATAAGCACCCCCGAGAAGAAAATCCCATGAGGATAAGATGCAAGGGTCATAGACTTCAAAAACTTAAGAGCTCTAGGGTTTCTCTCCAGTAACTGAAAAAAATATGTATACCATCATTTATAGGCATAAGAATTAACCTCTATAACTAGTAAATTTTAAACTATAACCCATATAATCCCTAACCCATATAGCATGTATATATATATATATATATATATATATATAAACCCTAAACCATAACCCTTATAACACCTAATCCATGACACCTATAGCTCAAATGTACCCTATGTTATCACCCCATAATTTATGGGAATCATCTTATGACTTGGATATTATCTGTATCTGGTGATTTGGTTGACAAATGATATTTCATTCTTCAAATAATTTGTGAAAAGAAAAAAGAAAAAGAAAAAKAAAAAGAAAAAGAAAAAAGAAAAAAAGAAAAAAGGAAAAAGAAAAAAAAAAGAGAAAGAAAAAGAAAAGAGGGCTAAAAAGAATTGAAGCAAAATCCCCATGCAATAATAGCAACTTGGTCATACCTTTCAAGCATGACCAAGTTCTTTTAAATTTTAAATGTTGATAGGTTAGTGAATGCATCTGATCATACTGTCTAATCTTGGTCAGATAGCCCCTAGGTTAGAATTAGTGAATACATCTGATCAGACCATCTAATCCTAATCAAGTAGCCCCTAGAAAGAATAAAATCTTGACCCAACTGTTTAATCTGGGTTAATTGCCTCGTGACAGTAGGTTAGGACGTAGATTAATTGCTTTGCCTCCCTTGCCAAAATGAAGCCAGAACGATAAAGATGTTACCCT
>JASDQU011028234.1:4839-16436 GCA_032191745.1 Picea mariana
TCAAGGCTACAATTTCAAACAAGTTATAATGTCAACCCCAAAAGAAAAGAACTACTACTACTAACACCATTTTTCGTTTCAGGGTTTGATTTTAAGATTTTTGATTGGAATGATACAAATTGTTCAGGTCACAATTTCAAACAAGTTGTAATTTTAACCCCGGAAAAAAAGAGGGATTATACTGGGAGCATTGCTTTTCAATTCGGGGGTTGATTTTAAGGTTTTTGTTTGCAACTTTATAGAATCTCATGATTGAAATTTTTTGTAATTTTAACCCCAAAAAGAAAAAGATGTCATTAGTCGCACTACCTTTTAAAATGGGTATAAAAGTAACCACTAAATATGACCTCTAGAAAGAGAATTCTCAACGTTTCTCATCAAGCTTAGTAACTATGTTCTCAACCTCTTATTGCTCACTTTTTTAGGCACAACCTATCCTAAAATTGTTAATTCAAAAGGCAAAAAGTTTAAGTATAACATCAACATTTTAGAAAATTGAAAGTTATGTCATGTACTTGATTGCTATTTAATATTTGACATTTTTAAATAGAAGTTATAAAAAAAATGGTACTTAGTTAAACTTAAGTACATAAATTTTATAAATACTTCGAGCACATTGTTCATCAAATCATGGTTTAATGGTAAGGCCAATATAATTTGAACAAGTTGTGCATCAAACCATGGTTTAATGGCAAGGCCAAGTTTTTTGCATAATAGTAATGATGACTTGTGTTCAAATTTTGTGGACCAAGTTCCCCACCTTTATATAAATCAACGTTAATATAAAGCATGTAAACAATGCCAAAACAAGTCCAACATATAATTTGACAACATAGATGCCCCTAGGATATCACAGATTAACCAAGTCCAACATGTACTTTGACAACATAGACGCCCCTAAAGGTATCACAGATTAACCAAGTCCAACATGTACTTTGACAACATAGATGCACTTGTGTTTGATAATGGGCTATCCCATCTTAATGTGGGGAGAGAGTGCAGAGAGCGTTTAACTTTTAGAATATCATCTACTAGTGTTGGATATGTCACATCTATATGAATCCTGCTCGTGTATGTGCATACAAATTTATTTATGAGATACAATTTTATTTATGAGATGTTAGTTGGACAGGAGCATGTGGCCCAATAACAAATCTATTCAATCTATGGATTCAAGTAAAATAGTTGACATCGAGATCGAGTGTCATGGAGCGGTATTCAACATCAAAGCTGGTTGTCCACTAGATTTTGTGTATAAGATCTTTACTATCAATTAAGTGTTCTATTGTTTGTGCACGAACTGCTGACAAATTTTGTGCAGTGATGCTTTGCAATGTAATAAATGTTATGTAAGCAAAGAACTTTCAATGGACATGTAAATTGAATACACAATCATTTGAAGATTATCCATTTATATTCTAATGCTAGAATATTCTGGATGCTTCTCGCATAATCTCATGTGATTTTGATGTTGATCGAATCATGAAATGAAAAGCCAAATGTTGTTTGGACTTCTAATTGGATGGCATGGATGAGCTCTTAAGCAAAGTTAACCGTAAATAGCATGGAAGTATTTCATAAAGTTTCCACTTGATGAGATTGTTTTCTTTGAACAAGGATATCCAATGTTTTAAAGCACTTACATTTTAAAAGTTCAAACCTAATTTGGATACCTTACTTCTCTTGCATTTTTATAATTACAAGATGGCTGCACTGGTAAAAAAGCAATTTACAAGAAAACAAAAATCTCACTCAAGTTCTACTAATGTTTCCTCGGTTTGTTTGGTCTTTATATTGCCAGTTCAAATATTACCTGGATGCTTGTAACAAAAGTGATGGAAAGTATTCCAGTGCACTTAATATGCTTTTAATTCTATATCATACAACCCAAACAAATCTTGTGCATAACATGGAGTGAGTACAACATTCCAGAGGTGTCTACAAGGAGTGGAGTATATCAAGATGGTGAATGGTTGTACCAGCTATATATCAATGGAAATCAGTGTTGTACAAATGCCAATGTTTCCACAAACCCACAAATTGAGCAAAAGGTAATTAAAAAAGGAAATGGACAGTGTTCCAATTTCCATAAAATGTTTCACCTTCATTCATTGACAGCTCATAATCCAAAACAACATTTTTTTCTATCCCAACGTCTAAGTCCAGTGAATTGTTGTTTATACCCATTCAAAACAATGCACAAGAATTCAACCAACATACAAAATTATTTATTCAGAGTGCTGTAGAGATTTCATGATATGTAGTTATTTGTTGTAGTATGATTTTTTTTGGACTCTAGAGGCCATTTAGAGCCTCTTTTTTTATGTATTTTGGTTTAGATATGGATTTCACTCTGTTAGTTTTTCTAGCTTGGTAGGTGTCTTAGCTATGCCTATGTGTCCTAGGCTAGCTGATGGACAAACAAATGACCCAGATCAGCCTTAGTTATCTTAGACTAACTCTGACTTACGCAATCAACAAATATTATGTTTTGAGTGGATTGTGGGGCCCAGGCCTAGTGGGGCGAACCTCATGGGCTTGCGAGTGGACTGTAGGGTCCAACTAAGGGGGCACACCTCCTTCAAGACTATATTGGCACATAAATCAAGGAAGAAAAGGTGGAATATGAGATAAAGGTAGGGACTGAGAGTGAGAGGACATATTCCTCATTTGTGAGTTGAGCAAGTGAGCTGAAGGAGGGTGCATGAACTTAAGAGTGTGGTTTAGTTTCACTGAAGAGTAAAAGATAAACAGAGTAGCCAACTTCAGGGGCACATGAGATCTATTTGAGCAGAGAAAGGGCAAGAAGGAGTTAGTAGAATTTGCTGAAAGTGGGAAGTGGGATACTTCTCATCTTCTCAGGGCCGTACTATATAGCAGCCGAGCAACAGAGATTTATGGGTTGTTCAGAGGTCCAGAAGGACACACTAAGGCAGCCATACAACACCTGGAAGTGGCCAAGACAACTGGGTCGTATTGTGGCCTATTAGCCTGAGTTTTGGAGGGCCATACAACTCCCAGAACATGGAATATTGGTGTTGTAAGAATTTCTGAAGTTACTGTTATAGTTTTCAGAGTTTTACTATATGTTATTGTTGTTGATAAACTTGTTCAAGAAGATCAATAAAACCCATCCTTAGCTGGTTTTCCCCACACTGGGGTTTCCAGGGTAACTTTTGGTGTTTGTCCATTTATGTGCTTGGTTTATTGTATGTTGTTGTTGTCTATTTTCTATTAAATAACTCAGTTGTAGGTTGCATGCATAATTATAAAATTTATAACAACAAGTATACATTTTTGGTTTAGTAGATTATTGGCATTAAGCTCTATGTATTGGGTTATAAGAAATCAACATGGTATCAGAGCTCAACCTAGTACAGAAAGATCCAAGTGACTTGTTGTGCTGACTAGGAAGGGTTAATCAGAAAGTGAGACCAGAAAGAGTATGGGAAACAGAGTAGCTGATTCAAATGGCCAGTGTAGGCTTGAGGTATGAAGACATGCTGGAGGGTGTTAAATTTAGAGCTTCTATTAAGTTCTTTTCATTTTACTAGACAATAATAGAATAAGCAGGATCACTAAGAGAAACACAATCACAAGGTACAACACATTTTATCCTGGGAAACCCTCATGGGGAAGAAAACCCAACAAAAACTTCCTTGATATGGATTGCCAATACAATGCCAAGATGTCCTCTACTCTCTCTGCAACTGCTCCTATGAAACTGGGACTCTGCACCTGCAACTGCTCTGAAGCTGAGAATGGATACTCCATTCTCATTGTGACTGTTGAAATCTAACAGTAATTCCTCTACTCCATCATGGCAACAACTTCATCTGAACTGAGAGTGGTTCAATAATTGATACTGAAGGTAGCTCTCCTTCTGTCATGGAAGTAACTCTATATGCTATTGTAGTCATGTCTTCATGACCCAAATAATGTACTACACCAACTGGCTCTAGAGACAACTCAATCTCAAATATAAGGATTGCTCCCCCTGAATCTCATACTGTCATGGTTGTTCTTGTTGTCTTCATGAATACTGGAACTATTTCTTCAGTTACTGGAGTAAGTGTCTTGCTGGGAGAATCCTCTTGACACAAATCAGGCTTTGTACATCGTTATACTGTTATCTGCAACATGCTTGATCTGTTAGATCAATCTTGGAAGTCACCACTGGCTTCCTTTCTCATCTTAAGGAAAAATCCATGTCCCATTCCTTCTGATTGGCTTCCTTCTCTGTTACTGAAACAAAGGAATCTTCCTAGGAGGTTTCACATCTCCTAGAAGTCTTTGAAGCTATGATCTAGTCTTCTCAACTCATGGCATCTATCTGCCAGTCCTGTAAAATGTCTCCTTTTCCCATCTGATCCTCTCTGAGATCAAGGTGATTTAGGTCTTGATTTCTTATGAGTCTACAAGGACTTCATTATCTCTATTGGATATACTTGGTGTTGAATACCAAGTCTTAAAATGAAAAGTTGAGTAAGACTTCAAACAAATTCTTCTTCCTGTCAAGGTGGCTTCATTATTCATTGACCAATTCTAATGTTTGATCATATTTGGAGCCTTCTACTCATTATAATCAATCACCGTATGAGATACTCTGGATCTAAGAAAAAATAGCTTCTTCATCTTCTTTGGTAAATGAATGTATACAGTCATGTACATAGTCTGCTTCATGTCTCATCTAATCTATTGCCTTTTGCAACCGTCACTATATCTTCCTTAGGGTTGTCACCTATGACCTACCCATAACAGGAACAACAATAGACAAGAATAATACTCTTTATAATAATAAAGCAATAGTGAGAACAATAGTAGATCCTTTAGAGCTATCACTTGTGATCTTCTTGGAACAAGGGTCAAAAGTAAGAAATACAATATGAGATGAGAGCAACACTCTTCAATCATTCCTCCATGGTGATCTGGAACCAAAAAAAGAGGTTTCTCCTAGAGGAGATGTTAGTTATATCTGGTAAGTGATTACAATAATCATTCATCTCAATAATGCTCACATGCTGCCAAGTATAAAATTTTTAAGGATTGCTATCTCAACTATGAGGTAGTTATCAAACTTGACATTTGCAGAGCTTATCAACTTAATCAATCAAATCTGGAACCTAGAGTCTTGTCCTTAAGAATGAGCATTGTTGTTTTTCTTCCTAAACTCCTTCGCTCAAGATGACAAGTATTCTCTTCAACCTGTCCTCTGTACTGAGATAATATGACTTCTTGACAGAAATCTAGGTTAGAGAATAAACTCTATAGTCTCAACTTTAATCAATCTAATACCTTGACTTTAATTTTGACCAGTTGTTAATATGATGGTCATAACTTCAACATACAACCTAGATGTTCATAATATCATAAATGGATGCATATCAAAATAATCGAATCTGAGGTGCATTATTCCTCTGAATATGTTGGATCTGAGATCCTTCTGGATCTATGACAAAAGATCCCTTCTCCTGCAAGTACCCTTTAGAATAATAATGCATTATAAACATATGTAACTACATACCTCTAACAATATCTTGCTAGGGTAAGGTGCACTAGGAAAACAGTCCCAACACTTCAGAAAAACTTTCACTGCAACTGGCACTGCAACTGATACTACAACTGCAGTTGTAACTATTATTGCAGCTACAACTGCAACTATAACTACAATTGCAACTACAACCGATACTTCAACTGCAACTGCAACTTAGGGTTTTATGAGGAAACCCTAATTTTTCAAACTTCAAATTTTGGAATTCTAATCCAGGGACTAGATGCACTGGGCTCAGGCGAGTAGGCTGGAGCAGTTTGTTTTTAGAAAATCCAAATTTTACCCCTTGAAATTGAGCCTGTGAAAATCTAGACTGGTACTTCGAGTAGTTATGGTTTCTTGATTTTTTGGTACCAGTCAAAGCAAGGGTTTCATTTTCTGGAGGCTCTAGCCACTGAAAAGGTGTGCTCAAGCAGCCAATGAGTTCGCTAGGCTAGGGCACACTTCCCTAGATGGTTTTTAGGCTGACATTCCTTTCCAACAAAAAACCCTAATTTTCTTGTACATCAACAATGACGTTTTTTGTAACCTAGTGAAAGGTTCTCTATTCAGTCAAGCTCTGAAACCATGCTAAATTTAGAGCTACCATTAAGTTCTTTTCATTTTAATAGACAATAATAACATAAGAAAGATCACTGAGAGAAACACAATCACAAGGTACACAACATTTTATGCTGGGAAACCCTCATGGGGAAGAAAACCCAGCAAAAACTTCCTTAATATAGATTTCCAATACAATGCCAAGATAAAATACCAAACACTAGAGAATATCCAAGACTGAGCAACACGCCTCTCTCTCCTTCCAACTGCAGCTACCTCCAAAACTTGCGCACACGATGAGTGACTGAGTGAGTAAGTAAGTGAGGCACCATCCTCACTTCTTTATACTAGCTGGGAGGTGCTAGGGTTATGTCTCTTTACCAAGCTGGGCCAACTTCTTCAACTAGTGGTTAAAACCACTTTAATTAGTCCTAGGGGCCGAATTCTCAATTAGCACCATATAAACATGGTTTGACCAATCCACAATAGGGGATTTGGTCATACATAAGTCCCGACATGATCAATCAACAAAAGTGGATTGATCTATATAATAATAACTCAATTATAATTAGAATATTCTTCGTAGTTACAATATTTCAATAGAGGGCACCCTCAAACTTAAGTCCTTAGAGGGAGCGAATGGGTTTGTTGTTAGAGGAGAATGGCTTGTGGGAGTTTGCTAAAGGAAAGGCTATACTCCTAGCTAATCTAGCACAACAAGAAGCCCATCTCAAGAAGGATGTGAGGGCCAGGCAAATAATTGTGGACGGAGTCAAAGACCACATTATTCCTCACCTATTTGGCAAGAAGACAACCAAGGATATGTGGGAGGCCCTAGTAAAGTTGTACCAATCTGATAACCAGAGTAGGAAGATGCTTCTCAGAGAGAAGTTGACAAGCACGAAGATGGCCAAGGGAGAGTCGGTGGTTACTTATGTTGAAGTTTTACTTATACAACTAGCAGTTACGATTCTTCTTTATTATTATAATCATTTAGCACATTAGCTACATAAATAAGATCACTTAAAGAGAGACAATCACAGAAACTATAGAGACACATAATATCCTAAGAAACCCTCATGGGGAAGAAAACCCAACAAAACTTCCTCAATATAGATAGACCAAAGACCGAACATAAGATCCTCCTCTACTCCTTCACTAGGAAGAGTAGCGCACCACTTGAGCAAGAAATACCAAGAGATAGACTAGAAATCCTCCTTAACGTCACCCCCGGTTGCAACAACTTCTCCTCCAAGACTTGCACACTACAAAGCTAGGTGTGTATGTGTCCAAATGAGGCACTGGCCTCTCTTATAAATAGTGGTCTGACTATCCTATAATTAGGTTTGGGCTGACCTGTCACTTTACCCTCTTAATTTACAATTACTTGTCAAGGCACAATAGGGCTGAATTTTATTAAGGCACAATAGGGCCTAATTAAATATAATATAATAATATTATTCAACTCTCTCTCAGGTAGAATATTCTTCGAAGTTACAATATTCAACACTCCCCGTTAACAAGAAGGGTATGCTACTGACAACATTAATAACAACTGACTGGACTCAATACATCATCAAGAGGAGGGGACATTGTCTCCAGCATCAGGAACATTGTCGGTCATATCTATAGGTCATCAGAATTTTTTCTCATCATCAACATTTGCAGAAATTGAACATCATCATCATTTGTAGTGCAAAGATGGAGTAACATCGTCATCATCAACAACATGAAGCTGGAACATCAACAACATGAAGATGGAATAACATCATCATCATCAACAACATGAAGTTGGAACATCAGCAACATGAAGTTGGAATAACATCATCATCAACAACAACATGAAGCTAGAACATCAACATCTATATGTGGCAACAAAATGAGGTAGGTGCATCAACAACATCTGTGGTACTCTGACAGACCGTCCTTATTAGACCTTCAGGATCTGCCCAGGAATCATAAGATTCCCTAGGATATAGAATCCTAACTGAGCTACCACTACTAACCACAACTGGCATATACATGCACAGGTACTCCGACAGACTGTCCTTATCGGACCTTTGGGATTTGCCTAGGGATGATCACTCCCCTAGGATATAAAATCCTAATTGAGCTACCCGTTGTTGGTCAAGATACCATAGTATCATCAGCATCACTCCCCCTTTCAAGGGAGGTCCTTTCGGACTACACCAAGATTTTCTTGGAAGTACTCAAACTTCACACGAGACAAAGGCTTAGTCAACACATCTGCAAACTGCTTATATGTGCCAACATATTGGAGCTTTACAGCTCCCTTCTGCACCATGTCACGAATGTAGTGATACTGGATCTCTATGTGCTTCTTCTTATCATGGAACACTGGGTTCTGTGTCATCTTTATGCAACTTTGGTTATCACATAGAATCATGATACCTTCCATCTCCATGTCGAATAGACCTGTCAACAACTTCCGAATCCATATGGATTCACAACTGGCGGAACATGTTGCAATGTAATCCACTTCTGTCATGTTGAGAGCAATGGTGGACTGCTTCCTGCTTTGCCATAAAGTCATGGCTGATCCCAAACTAAAACAACATCTTGAAGTGCTTTTTTTGTCTGAAGCACTTCCAGCCCAATCTGAATCAATATAGCCATACAATCTGAAGTCATAGTCTCCAGTATAATAGAGGCCATAGTCCAACATACCCTTAAGGTATCTCATCAAATACTTTGCAACTACAAGGTGACCTCGTCTAGGCTCCACCAGATACTGACTCAAGGTGTTCACAACAAAGCATATATCTGGTTTGGTATTCGTCAGATACATCAACGAACCAATCATTTGTCTGTATAGAGTAACATCAACTATTTCTGATGAAGTATCAGCCAATAACTTTAGATTTGTCTCCATAGAAGTGGACATGGCTCTACAATCCATCATGTTGGATCTCTTCAGAATTTCCACAGCGTATTTTCCTTGATTAAGGAAAATCTCTTCTGGGTTCTGCCATACTTCAAGACCTAACAAATAGTGCATCGAGCCTAGGTCCTTCATTTCAAATTCAATGACAAGATTCTTCTTATAATCTGTGATGAGATTTTCTTCATATGTCAAGAATAAGTCATCCACATATAGCAACAATATAACTGGTCCATCATTCTCAATATTGATGTAAAGGTTGGGATCAACTTTACTCTTGGTAAAGCCCAAGCTCATCAGAAAACTATCAATCCTGCCATACCAATCACTTGGAGCTTGCTTCAATTTGCAGACATGAGTCTCCTGTCCTCTACTTCAAAACCAAATTTTCACATCACATTGTACCAACCTGGTACACTTGCTGAATTGCAACTTAATTTGCATAATCATGTGCTAGCTCTATGTGCTTTATGCAAAGCACTATCTGTCTCACTTCCTGAGAGTATGTCCTCTACTCCTTCTACAACTGTTCCTCTGGAACTGGGACTCTACACCTGTAGTTGCTCTGAAGTTGAGAATGAATGCTCCATTCTCACTATGGTTTTTGAACTCTAAGAGTAACTACTCTACTATATCACGACAACAACTTCATTTGAAACTGAGAGTGGCTCAATGACTGACATTGAGGGTAGCTTATACGCTTTCTCTGGAGGCAACTCAATCTTCTATTGTAGTCATGCTTCCATGGCCCAACTAATGTACTGCACCAACTGGCACTGAAGATAACTCAATCTCAAATACAGAGATTGTCATACTTGCTCCCTCTGAATCTCATACTATGTTGGCTTCTTTTAATGAATAATGTTTGTTCTATATATATTTCTTTTGATTACTGGAGCAACTGTCTCGTCATAGTCTTCTCCCTCTTGCTGGGAGAATCCTCTAGACACAAATTAGGCTTTTTACATATCTATATTGTTATCTGCAACATGATTTATCTATTAGATCAATCTTGGAAGTCACCACTGACTTCTCTTCTGATCTTAAGGAAAAATCCATATCCTAGTCATTCTGACTATTGAAATATTGTAACTGCAAAGAGTATTCTATTTATTATTGATGTATTATTCATTATATCAATCCCCTTTTGTGTATTGATCATGCCAGGCATTTTAAATGACCAAATCCCCTTTTGCGGATTGGTCAAAACCCTAAAAGTAATATACAAATTAAGAAGTTGTCCCCCAGGCTAATTAAAGTGGTTCTAACAACCTAGAAAGAGAAGTTGGCGCTGCTAGTGAAGAGACACGTCCTTTTAGCGCATGCCAGTTTGTATAAATAAAGGAAACCAATGCCTCATTTTTTCACTCACTCATTCGATCATCCAGAGCACAAGTTTGGTAGCTGCAGTGGAGAAGAAGAAAGAGAGAGAGGCACATTACTTGGGAGACGAATTTTTGTAGTGTTTGGTTTATTGTCTTGGCATTGTATTGTGACGCAGGGGCGCCCTCAGACACGTCCACTCATAGGACCTTTTCTCCTTCCTTGGCCCGGAGAAATCAAAGGTTCCCTATTTCCCTATCGGGAAATATTCCACCCACAGCAACTCTCCTAAAAGACCTCCCTTAACGGTCAGGAAATCAGCGCAGGCCTTTTCCTCTATTATTGAGATTCCTCCTATCGGGAATTTGACATTTGAAATGTCCAAACACTTTGTTTTACCGATCCCCAATCCCCGATACGTTCCTTTGTTGCTTTATCCCCCACCTGGCTAAGCCTTTAGTCCATATGACCATTAGCCCGTCACCGTAGTCTTATTCCCGTCGGGGCTACAGGTTTTCTAATACCAAAATGCACTCACCACCAGAATTCGTGATCCCTTGAGTTACAATTCTCCACCAGGATGACAGCTGGCTTCCACTATGGTGCCTCCCTATTTTCCGGCATGCTGACAGCTGGCTGCATGGTGGCACCTCCCTCCTTGTCGGGGTTTCGCGGTCCGCGATTTAACGATGCACAAACACTTTGTCACCGGAATCCCCAATTTCCCGATGACTCAACCACCGACAGACGACTTCTTTGTCGGGACTTTTCTCGATGGCGCTAATTGCCTCCACGTGTCCTCCTCCGATGGACGGTCCCGATTTCTCCGGGGTTTCACAACTTATGGTGTTCCAACTTTCTTATACTCAGAAACTCCGAAATGCCGATGAAATCTCGATCCTATGCCACCTGTCCCAACAAATGGATGGCCCATATCTTCCCGGGACTTCAGGATTTCAAATGTTGAAAAACATTCAACCACGGGACTACTGATCCTTCGAATCTCGATGGTAACCCTTGTGCAGCTCCTGTCAGATCCGACGGTTGATGGACAACTGACCAATGATCCCACGATTTATGACTCTTGGAGCTTGAACTTCGAACGTGGCCTTAAACTCCGTTCTTCTTTGGAAGATCCAACGGTTGACGAGATTTCACCAATCCTCTCCTCAAGATCCTGATCGTTGATTCCTTCCTCCTTCTTTCCTCTACAAGTGAACCCAGTATTTCTTTATGAAAGCTGGTCCTCCTGCGTGTGATTTTGCAACGCTTGTTCAACCA
>JASDQU011028235.1:0-14962 GCA_032191745.1 Picea mariana
CAGGTTCCTCTGAAACTCAATCTTAGTTTTTCTTTCATCTAGTATGTTTTCATGAGAAATAGAGATCATAGAGGTAGATTTAGGGGAAATACAAAACAACAAAAAGAAGAAACCTCCACCCAAAAAGCAATAGAAACTGAGACTGGAACTCTGGCCGAGGAAACCATAGAGCAAAACATAGAACCAGGAAACACCACATACCAACAAATTCAAATTCCTGGTGATCCAAACTTGATTGACACAGTTAATATAGAAGAAGTGCAAGCTATTCTCAGGAACCCTGACACTATAGTTTCACAATTAACAACTAGAATTGTTGAATCAAAGGTAATAGGATCCTCAAAAGAACTAATAGGAGATAGAAATTATGTCAAAAAGAATCCAGAGAGGTGGGATTTCACACCCTCACCAAAGAAAGATCAGATTGCATATACAATTTTTGGTAATCCTTTTAACATGGCAGAAAGAGGGAGAGAATTGGATAGAAGAGAATGAGGATAAATTCATGTTGAAAATGAATAAGAAGAACAACTAGAGACTGATCTAAGACCAAAAACCACCTTTGGGTTTCCTATTTTGGATTTGGTCCAGAATGTCAATATGAAAAATATCCCACCTTCGGCACTACCAACCTTTTATGGGAAAAGTAGTGAAGACCCAGATGTCTTTCTTTTTGAGTTTGAAATCCCGTGTAGGAGTTATAACTATCTCCAGGATGCACATAAGTTGAAGTTGTTTCCTGCTACCCTAAAAGATTCTGCATTACGTTGGTTCATGAGTTTAGGAGAGTACATCATTAGATCTTGGGAAGATATGAAGGAAATTTTTTTAAAGAAGTACCAGGACTATTGTAGACCCAAGGATTCTCGAAATGATATTTTTAAAATGAAACAACAATATGAAGAGAACCTTGAGGATTTCTTAGAAAGATTTACATATACTCTTCAAAAATCTAAATATAATGATCTCCAAGATGAAGCAATCAAGACTCTTTTATTAAAAGGGATTTCAGATGAATATATTGACACTCTCAATTTAATGGCTTCAGGAGACATTTATCAAAAAGACTATGAAGCAATCAGTGAACTATGTAGAACTTAATCGAGAAGTAGGGGGAAAACTGCAAAAAGTGTGAGAGAACCTATCAACAAAAACACCAAAGTACCCACATCTGGTGGAGTTACTAGAATTGAATTGGGAAACATTTTGGAAAATTTTAAAACAAACATTTTAGGAACAATTGGCTCTCAATTAGACACTCTAAAGATTAAGAGAAAGAAGGAAGAGGAAAACCCTGTATTAAGCATATTCTGCCCAAAATGCAAAAAAAGGCATCCTTTACGAGAATGTCCTTTGGACAATGTTTCTGTATGTGCAATATGTACTGAAAATCATAAAATAAAAGATTGTCCATCCTTACCAGGATTGCAAGCCATATTCAAGGGAGGGGAAGCTCCAGGGACTCCATCTGCACCTAAGAGGCCTTGGCAACCTAGGAACTCAAATATGTATCAAGAACCATCCCCACAACCTTCCAGCTACTATCCACCCTTCTCTCAACAACAACAACATCCATGGAACTGGCCAAATTGGCCTCTGCAAAATGTCCCTGCTCAACCTTGGTACCAGGGATGGAGAGACCTAAATTTTGGAAATAACCAACAGCAGCATGCGGTACCAATTCCCAATAATCCATGTACTTAGTATCCTCCAAACATACATCAGTTATCGCCTGGTTTTACTCCACCTCCTTTACCACCCATTCCACAAACTCCTTAGTAGCCTCAGAATCCACCTCACCCCACCATATTGCCCGCTCAACCCATTCCAAATCCTAACAACAGACCACCTCTGCCACTCCATAATGTTCATTTTCAAAATTACCCAACTTACACCATAAACCCCATTTCCATACAAGAAATACAGCTAAGAGCTGGAAAAACTTTAAATAAAACTCAGCCTATAACAAGAATAGCACCAAAGTTAATTATCCAAGAACATGAAGAAGAACCTATAGATGATTTATCAAATGGGGCATCTTTGAAAGATGTTATCATTCCAAAGCATAAAGTATGTGAATCACAGTGTAACATACAAACTCAGGTTCCCCAAACACCTCCTTTTCCTGAAAGGTTGCTCATTGAAAAAACAATTGTTCAATCTGAGTTTGACATCATGAATGAACTAAGAAATGTTTGTGTTAAGATTCCATTGTTACAAGCGATCAGAGATGTTCCCATCTATGCCAAAATCATAAAATAAATCTGCATTAAGAAACCAAGTCAGAAACAGAAAGATCCACCCATGATACACCTAGTAGGCCAATCATCGAATTGTATCTCTGAAGCGCCTAAAATTGTGAAGTATGCCAACCCAGGGACCCAATAGTTTCAGTGACTATCAACAATGTTTCTATTGGTAATACTTTAGTTGATCTAGGTGCAGCCATTAATATAATGACTATCAATACAGTTTAACTATTGCAACTAACTCAATTCCTTCACCCTAGCCCTACAGTTCTTGAACTTGCTGACAGAACAACTATAAAACCTGTTGGGGTCCTCGATGACATTCTTGTTACATTAGCTTCATGGGAATATCCTGTCGACTTCATGATTATTCATTCAAAGGACCCCACGAAAGGCCATCCAATCATTCTAGGGAGACCTTGGTTGGCCATGGCCAATGCTTTCATAGGATTTCGTGGTGTGGATATGTTCATCTCAAATGGCATTTCTTCACAGAAACTTACTCTTTTTCCACCTGCTCAACCGGTTACAGAAGAATTGTGGTGGCTAAAATGTCCCTATCATGAGAATGATGAGGGAGAATATTTATTCTCTGTTGATGAGTTTCACACACTACAAGAACCTACAGAGGATGATATTTTAAGCCAATTTATTTCTGTGACAGAAAATGTTGAGTTCCCACAAACATATTTTCAATACTATCAAATTTTCATAGAGGAATGTCAAGAACGAAGTGAGCTATTTTCCTCGTTTTCACCATCTATGGTTTTCACCATTGATGAGCATCCAGGGTCATATACCATTCTAGTAGAACTTAGCCCAGGCAAATGCCTATACATCAACTCTGAATTAAGTCTCAGCCAACAAGAATAGTTAACAAATCTTTTGAAAGAATAGTCAGGGGCATTTGCATGGGAATACACTAATATGAGAGGAGTGCATCCTAACACCTGCATTCACCGCATCTATATCCAACTAGGGATAACCCCAGTAAGACAACCACAAAGGTGTATGAATCCAATACTTAAATATTTTGTGAATGAAGAATTACAGAAATTATTAAACGTTGGATTCATTTATCCAATTTCTGACAGCAAGTGGGTTTCACCTCTTTTTGTGGTACCTAAGAAAATGACAGGGAAATGGAGGATGTGTGTAGACTTTAGGGAGTTGAACAAGGAAACCCTGAAGGACTACTTTCCCTTGCCCTTTATAGATCAGGTTTTGGATACCTTGGTTGGAAAAATATACTTTTCCTTTCTCGATGGATATAGTGGATACAATCAGATTCAAATTGCTTCTGAAGACCAGGACAAAACACCATTTACGTGTTTTTGGGTCACTTATGCTTATAAAGTGCTACCTTTTGGACTATGAAATGCTCCCACTACATTTCAGAGAGTAGTCCTTGGGATCTTTGCTGACTTAATTCATGATTGTGTGGAAGTATACATGGATGATTTTACTGTTTATGGTAACACTTTCGAAGAAGCCTTAAGTAATCTTGAGAAAGTCTTGATTCGCTGTCCGGAATCAAATTTGTCCCTTAGTCACGAAAAATGTAAAATGATATTAACTAAGGGAATAGTGTTGGGTCATCATTTGTCTACAGAAGGAATTAAAGTTGATCCAGCCAAAATTGAAGTGATAGTTAAACTTTCCTCTCCAAAAACCCAAAAAGATGTGCGAAGTTTTTTGGGACATGTTGGATATTATTGTCGATTTATTGAAAACTTTACAAAGATAGCCAACACCATGTTTAAACTATTAGCAAAAGATGCAGAATTTTGTTGGGATAACAATTGTCAGAATATTTTTGAGAATTTGAAAGCAAAATTGTCCATGGAACCTATTCTAAGAGGACCAAATTGGTCTCTTCCTTTCCATATTTCAACTAATGCCTCAGACACTGCTTAAGAAGGAGTGCTTGGAAAAAAAGAAAACCAACAAAACTATGCAATTTGCTTCACTAGCAAAAACCTTACTCCCCCTGAATTGAACTACACTGTAACAGAGAAGTAATTTTTAGCAGTAGTTCATGCCATTAACAAATTTCATCATTGCATCACTGGATATGAGGTTTTTGTACATACAGACCATTCTGCTATCATATTTTTGATGAACAAACCGGTTACTACTGGAAGAATCACACGATGGCTTTTGCTACTTCAAGAATTTAACATCACTATAGTTGATCGGCCAGGAAAAGAAAAATGTAGTTGCGGATTTTCTTTCTCGTATTCCTCAAGATAGTACTGACATTCCAATGAATGATAATTTCCCTGATGAACATCTGTTTGCAGTAGCTGTTAATACCCCTTGGTTTGTAGATATAGCAAATTACTTAGCTACAGGAAGACTGCCAGCTCATTTGTCACCACCACAAAAGAAAAGAATTGTTCAGCAAAGTGCTTACTACTCTTGGGTAGGAAGTGATACTTTCTATACAAGTCCTAATATGATCATTAGGATATGTTTTCGGGAAGACGAGATTCCTGATATCCTTCAGGCCTGTCATGATGGGCCATGCAGAGGACATTTATCTGATAAGAGAACGGCATATAAAGTCTTACAATCAGGATACTATTGGCCAACACTGTTTAAGGATGCAACAAAATATGTGAGAAGCTGCGATAGTTGTCAAAGGATGGGAAGACCTACCGTAGCAGACGAGATGCCCTTATGACCGCATGTTGTGATTGAACCATTTTATAAATGGGCACTTGATTTTGTAGGACCAATTTCCCCAATGCCGAGGAAGAAGAAGTACATCTTGGTTTGTACAGGTTTTGTGACCAAGTGGGTAGAGGCAAAATCCTTATATCAAGAAACTGAGAAATCAGTGATTGAATTTATTTATGAATATATCTTTACCCACTTCAGTGTTCCACAAGAGATTGTTACTAATCAAGGTGCCCAATTTAATTCTAAGTTGATGAAAGAACTCACAGATAAATATGGGATAAAAAACTGTAAGTCTTCCCCATACCATCCACAAGACAATGGGAAAGTGGAATCCACAAATAAAGTTCTAGAAGCTATTCTGACCAAGAAAATACATTTACATCACAAAGATTGGGCGGATAGGCTTTCAGAGGCTTTATGGGCATACCGGACTACATGGAGAAATACTACTGGTCATACCTCTTATGAATTGGTATTTGGCAAGAAAATTCTCCTTCCCATAGAATTTCAAATTCATACCTTCCACCTAGCAGTAGAGTTGGGGTTGAATTTGGATGAGGCACAGAAACAGAGAGTCATGCAACTAAATGAATTGGGAGAAATTAGGCAAGATGCTCTTCAAAGAACTATCCTTGTACAAAATCAACGTAGCAAATGGCATGATAAATACATTAAGAAAAAGCATTTTCAACCAGGGGATTGGGCATTGCTTTTTTATTCCAAATACAAAACTTTCAAAGAAAAAATTACGACAAGGTGGTTGGGACCTTATGAAGTGGAGACTGTTTTTGATAATGGATCTGTCAGAATCAAGACCATAGATGACTCTCAAAATTCCTTTGTAGTAAATGGACATCGATTAAAAGTGTATAACAAACCCTTGTCAAGAGATGATTTTCTATAGGAAATTGCCAAACAAACAGAAATAAAGATAGTAGGAGGAGAGTCTTCTCCTCCTGCTAATCCTTGATCATTTTTGTTGTTCTAAGATTTTGTAAATAATAAAATTTTAACAGAAAATAAAAAATCAAATAATAAAAAATATATATAAAAAAAACATTTCTTTTTGGATATGTTGATATATTGTTTTCAGTTTTATAGGCTTTTCAAAGAAAGTACAGAATTGAACTTCATCACTCTTTCACAACAAGTAAGAAGGTAAGACCATTTTATTATGAAATTTTCTTATCAATATGCACTGTCTTGTTTTGAAATTAATAAATTTGAGCTTGTTTTCTCCTTTTGAATTGCTCATTAAAGTATGAAAGGGGCATTTATCAGGGATAATATTATTCTTTACCAAGCCTGATGAATTATGATGGGAAAGAAACCCCCCTAGAGTTTTCTTTTAGCATTTTCTCAGACTCTCAAAACATGAGAAAGCAATGAGCATATACTAACTTGGGCTCATAAAATCCATAAGTAAGTGATTACTGTTCCAAAAATTATTTTTGGAAGATTTCTATCTACACTCGCGTTGGATGATGTGGAATACGTTAAGGTCCACCTTCCAAAAAGTCTCACTCCATCGACACCAACACCTTATCTGGAGTAGAGATTAGAGACTACTTAGTACCCTGGACTCTGCATGCCTCAATGGCAGATTTCCTTGCTAACAACCATGGGAATACATCAATGTCTCTTGGTTGATAGATCCTACAAGTGACTCGACACCAAGACCTTTATTCGTACCTGTTAGGATGTACTATAGGTACCTTGAGGCCCATTGACATCATTGGTGGGTCATCTCGCATTGGTTAACGACATTCATTAATGGCCGATAATCCAATGATTTATTTTTGTGTTCGACTGCAGAACATTTATTCACACAAATAAGAATTGTACCATGGGTAAGCTGTTGAAGACATAATTTTAATTGATCCCTTTCAGGAAGGAACAAAAGACAGGTTCATGGATAGCCATTAGATAATTTGATTTCATAAACAGGAAGTCTTTTTCTCAGCAAGTTATTATTGGTTCAAGTTTCTCTGCAGATTTCAGGTTATTTCATCAGTACTAGTCAGTGCCAAACAGAATCCATCAGCTACAATGGTTATCAGAAATACAAATTCAAATTACAATTTTAGAGCTCTCCAGATACAGACTTGACTTCGAAGATCTCTACAGTAAGAAATGCATAACAAGGGAATAGGTAATCTAATTCAGGTACGCTTAGTTTCATGTTGGTTTAATGTATTAAATTACATATTAATAATTTGAACTGGGAATGCCTCGATACTCCATAATATTTCATTATACCTATACTCTGTACCTAATAAACTGATCCTTCTTGACATTTCATATCATGGGAAATGCACTGCATTATCTTGGCTGAATTCGACACGATTCATATGTAATAATATTTTGCAAATGTGTACGACCATCATCATTTCCTTACATGCTATCGATCCCCACAACATTTCAAATGCTCTTCTATGATTCCTCTCATGACTACTTCACACATCATACTCTATTCCTCTGCTGCCCTCATCTAATTTTGCTGCTCACCTGTGGACCTTTCCTGTGATACCGAGTGAAATTATGGTGGTGAATCATCATGAACCAGAGACTTATGCATATTTGGAGGCTCTTCCTGAGTATGAAGCCACCAAACACATTTTTCAGAAAGTTGGATGGGAGCCAGTCTTCAAGAAATTTGATGGGTATGATGATTCAATTACACTTCAGTTCACTCTATGTTTTCATAGTGGACTAGCTAAGGTGGGTGAGCTAGAGTTTGAAGTCACAGAAAAATTCATCTCTGAAGAAATTCAATTACTCAGCACTAGTTAGAAATGGACGAAGGGCCAACCCATCGACAAGAAGCTCTGCACGCAGCTCCTGCAACCACAGTATCAAAAATTACAATGGTCAGAGGGCACATCAAGGTCATGATTAGAACCAAAATGGGCTCAGTTGCTATCTATTTTCCCAACGCTACCTCACTTGCAAAGGATGGTATACTATCGTGTTTTCATGTCATGCTCAACTCCTGCTACATTTCAAAGGTAACCATTTGATGAACATACCCTATTTTCTATTGAAGAGTTTAAAGAAAATGGCAGAACATGCTTGCAATGCCAAAGATTTTAGAGGTAGCTTATTTCATTTTGGTCTTGTCAAAATTTTGATTAAGCCTGTGTTATCCCACAAACAAGAAACTTAGGATATGTTCATTGTAAGAACCCTAGCCTCTAACAAATCTAGAGATAAAAATGTTAAGTCCGATCCTCCACAGAAGAAGCCGAACTCTAAGAAAAAGGGTGTTAAAACCCTAACCAAAATCTGTGATGACCCTAAGAATACACCAGACTGCACAATTGAGGCCAGTGATGATAATCCTGGTACATAACATTCGTTTGATGTCCATGGTTCGGATGGTGTGGAAACTAACCATGACAGAGTGGAAAATACTTTTCCTACAAAGGCGAACATTGAAATTACGATTTGTCATCCAACTGCTATAAATATTATTGATGTGGAACAAATTGAAGAGTTAATTGACAAACCTAGGAGAAATCCCAAATGAAAATGCACACGCACACTGTCAGGTATGGATAACTCTGTGCCTAGTTACCCACCATAGGAAATATTAAAAAGTGTGGATGACCATGAGGAGGCTCCAGAGTCCTCTGAGATGACATAGACTCTCTCCCAATTGATTCAAAAAGTCCGTAAAGTCAATCAGCAAGCTAATGCACCCAAAGAAATTGAGCAGGACAAGACAATTCAAATGCCAATGGATAACCCTGATCAAGTGTATGACGAGTTTACTCCTGAACTCAGTCTAGTCGACAACCCTGATCAAGTGTATGACGAGTTTACTCCTGAACTCAGTCCAGTTGACAACCCTGATCAATTCTATGATGAGTTTACTCCTGAACCTAGTCCAATCGACACCCATGATCAAAGACAATATGAGTTCACTCATGCGTCCAACCCTCAAACACAACAAGGACATGGTAAAACATTTGAATCTTACTGTGAAATCTCTTCCAGTAGATCCTTGAGACCAATGGTAGCTAGATTAGAAAGCATGAATCACAGGTTGAAAGAGAAGTTACATGAATACACCATACTGGATCGGCACATCAAAACAAAAAATGAACTTATGAAACTCAGGCAAGCTCATTTCTCATCCAAGATTGAACAATCAAAATGAAAAAATAAAGGTCTTTTTCAGAAGAACAGGAGATTGCAGAAGATTGCCAAGAAGCACATCATCATTAATCGAGTTCTTAAGAAGGAAATTAGAAGCATGAAGAAACATGAGAAATTGCAAATGTTGGTTGCAGCTACTGCAACACTCTGATGAATCTCAGTTTTTGACTTTTTGTTGTCTGAGGACAGGCAAAGACTTCAGCTTGGGGGAATGTTAGTCTCCAGTTTTGACTATATTTTTTCCTATATCATGTCAAATATACTTCCATTTTCATATCTAGTATCATTTCCTTCTGGCCTTACCATGACACATTTGACATCCTTTTACAACTAAATGGGGATATTCAAGATATTCCTATGATTCAAGTTATTTTTAATGTATTTTGATATTTTAAACTAATGTTGATACTAACGTGACATGAGTTAGGTACTGTTCCTTTGAAACAGAACTTATCAGTACCAGGTACCGGCTTGCACTTAGTGGAGATGCCAAAGAAGATGCTAAAGACTTGCACGACATGGCCAGAGTGGATTGAAAGTCCGATTCATATGATTGATTGAGTCATAACTCAATATGCTGAGTCAGGGCAAGATTGTAGAACTGTTTTATTAAAATGCTTTATGATCCACGCTTCTTGACATTGCGTGTCATGAAGCTATGAAGTTCATTCTAACTGACTATGAGTCATTTTTGGATCTGAGATCTGTTTAGATTAATGCACCTATGTTTACAAATATTTTGGAGAGGATCTATAAAAACAGGGATTGCTCTCAAGAAACATTGGTTACAATATGCTATGTGATACGATTTCTGATAATACAATTTGCTATGCGTTATGTTATTTGTTGTTAAATGATTTGAGTTTTTTTATGAATTATGGAGCGTGAAGTATGAAACAATTTTTGCATGGAATGATCTAAGTAGCTCTGGTTTCGTTTTAGGGCGATTGCACCTCTTGGTTGGGCCCGCCAACAGGTTCAATTCGCTCTCTCTTTTCCACAGTAGAGTTAGTTTATTTTCAGTTTTATAATCTGCATGTAAGTTAGTTTTGAGTTCGGAATTACCTTGTTAGATTCTTGCTTAACCATTCTTCGGTTAGATCATTTTCAGTATGATATCATCTCATAGATTGATGAATGTTGAATGCGTTATTTATCCCTGCAGAACTTGAAGAATGAACCAAGTGCTTAACCTAGATTTGCTTTGTTTTTAGTTTTTAGTTTGATCATGATTTAAAGAGAATGCAAGTTTAGATTTACTCTGTTCTGTTAGGATAGTTATCTTATAGTCAGATTAAAGGAAGATTCCAGTACCTGTAGGGTAAATAGGACATTTATTTGTTTCACCTGTGGTTAGATTTAGAACTATTTTTTATGCTTAGATTAAAAGGTTTTTAAAAATGATCTCTCTCTTTTATGGTTTAGATAGACACGATGATGATTAGATGTTTAAGCTAATGGTAGATGGTCTTGGGAGATTACATCAGATCAGAAATAGAAGTACCTGTATTTAAACTCAGAACTGTTTTCATTTGATGAATTAGACAAGAGATGATTAGTTTCAAGATAATCATTAGGGTTCAGTTTCTAAGAGTAAGTTTGTGTTTTCTTCTCAGAATAACCTTTAGATATAAATTAGAATCTTACCAGCACATACAGTGTAGCAGCTCTAAGTTCACTTACCCTGGTTTGACAATTCAGTGTTTTCAAGTAAATTAAAATCTTTAATATAATAGCCTGACAGTCCGTTCTTTTGCAAAGTTCTTTGATATATTTAGATAGATATACTTATGCTTGGTGCGTCTAAGATATATGTGAATGCTAGATCTGACATGTACAAAGATGCTTAGTGTCGATCTACTAGATCTGATCTGTTTTGCTATTGCTAAGTGATAAAATACCTTAGATCTAAGTAAACGCTGCGATGTTCTGTGCTATCTGTGAAGTATAATAAGGGTGTAATATTGATTAATAATCGATGATAAGTGTTCTGTAAGCAATATAATCAAATTTCTTTGTCCCAACTAAGGTTTCAGACACCTAAGTCTTGCAACCACCCCTGCCTCTACCTCGAGTGAGACTTCATCTGCTTCACAAGTGTTTCTGAAAGGGCTGGTAGTTAGGGTTTTGTTGGTGTGTTGTTGTAGCATTGAACCCTGGGTCTACCCCTATGCCAACAAATGGTTTTGTTGTTGGGACTGAAACTATGATTGCTGGGAACTGAGGAAGAGGAAGCTTTGTGTAAAGATTAATCCTAAAACTATGGAAACTCTGTGCGAGGAATCTGTTCCCTAGTGCGCAGTATTCCACTTAATCTGAAAATATTTGTGCTAAATAAAGAAGGCCATATCCAAATAAAAGAAGTGAGATCTGAACAATTTGTTCTTTAAGAAAGGTAAAATTAGAAGTTTCTGAAGAAAATAAGCCAGATCTACAAAAAAATGGTAATATTTGTAAGCTCTGTGCTATGATAAAGGTAATAATAGTCAGAAGTTTTTAGATATGGAAGCTTCGTGCTCTACAAAAGTAAGATAAGTGGAAATTTTTGTTTCTAAAGTATGGATCTAGGTATGTTTGATAGATTTTTTCCTATCTTGAAAACTAGGGCATTGATAGATGAAAGAAGGCTTGATATGAGTAGATCTGATAAGCATAGTGATAGATATGTTATACCTATGCATAGAAAGAATGTTTGGACTAACAAATGGATGCGGGATCCTAGAAATAATTTTTTGCAGGCTAGCTACCATGATCCTAGTGCGCATTATAGAATAGGTTGGGGATCATTCAAAAGGAAGAGAGGATTAACCCTATGTTACAGTTGCAGATGACCGAGACATTTTTCTAGGGAATGCCCTAGTGGAAGATCTAGTTGCCTATGTTGCAAAGATTTGGACCATGATGTATTGGATTTCCCTAGAATGTTGCTAAGCTTGAAAGAATGAATCTAAATGAAGAAAACCCTAAGGAATCTCCAGAAATAGCCGAACCCCAGAAAGAATCTGAGAAGGTATTACTACAGATGAAAGACACCTTGAAGGACCACCGACATTTTAGGTTATCAGATATCTTTAAAGAAAAATAATGCATCGAAGTAAGAATAGGGGACTTCGACATTGACTGTGTTCTTGATGAAGAAACACCAATGAACATTATGCCAAGGAGAACTTGGGAAGCTATAGGAAGGCCTGCTATGATCCCTTCATTAATAGGAATAGGGATATTCAGAGGAAAACTGGTGAACCTATGTGGAAGGCTAACTCAGATATCTATGAATGCTAATGGAACTTTGACAGAGGAAGATTTTGAGATTATCAAGTTTATTGAGGATAGCACCCCATTTACTATGTTACTTGGAAAACCTTGGATTGAGAGAGATCAAGCCAACAAGAAGGAAGAAGAAAAGGTTTTAGAACATCAGAGACAAGAGTTAACATATTTCATGACCAGAAGGATCATACAGTTGATTGAAGAACAGGAGAAAAAATCGAAGCTATTTGACACCTGAAGCCTAGATGTCAAAGTTGTAAGAGCACTAGAGGACTCACTGAAGATTGAAGTATCTGTTTCATATATAGAAGAAGTATTACCCATGAGTCTTAGGAGAGGATCTCAGCAGTGCAAAGTGACTATGTCCAAGGAAAATAAGAATCAGGATGGGAAGAGAATCACCGAGACAAAGCTCACTGGAAAGAGGGCTAGGAAGCTAAGTAAAAAGAGAGATAAGATCGATAGGCTACAGAATATTCCAGAGGGAACTTCTCAAAATGAAAAAATTGAAGAAATTGAACTTCGCTGAGATATCAGACCAGAAACATAGGCCACTTTACCAAGGCAAAGCAATATATCTATTGGAAGCCGATATAACCGTTCGACTGCTTCTCCAAATGGGTCAAAAAACATTGATGGTTCACCACTAGACCATCAAACCGCACCATAATGAATAGAACATGAGTTAATGATGCCTTATACCCATTGCAAGAAGACCAATGCTAAGTTTCTTACTTAGTCCACTACGCCTCACACCGAGAATACGTTTTGCTAACTAAGAATTTGAGCCCATAGCTTGAGATTATTTTTCACAGTGATCATCACCTTGTTCTCGTACCCTCCATTGAAGTCTCTAAATTTAGTTCACACCTGATATAATTGACCCCAAGTTGTATGTCAGACAAGCTCAACGATGCAAAGAAAGTAGTCGAAGAAGTTTTGATTGAATTAATGACTAAGAGAGTCATGTCGGAAAGAAGGATGTATGTAGGTGTGCAAGCATCACCAATAGGAGGAGTCCAAGCTTCTCCCTCAACTGCTAGTGAAGCAGGAACTTGCAGAACCACGACAGAGATAATAACAAAGCACAGAGACGACATTACGAACACCAAGCTTATTCCACATATTCTGCTGGCTTACCTACCACCTCTCAGTGGCACCATCAATTGTGACAATGTCCCTCAAGACTTTGAGTATACTTTGATCACTGCATACCTTCCAAAAGGGGTGCACACAGTTCATGCCAACAAAGATAATCTCGCAGCATTGAAGTTTAGTGACTTCAACCTTGGCGACCGGAAGGCTTACAGTATGCTCTCCATGCACAAGTATCTAACTAGGACTAAAGGCAATAATTCCAATATCATCCAACAGTCATGGACCCAGAACCTTGCGTAGTCCACACTGCTCAACGTGATGAAGATTTTGCACTTCGAAGGAAATCAGAAGGTGAATGCATGCATAAAGTTACTGTTGTTGTTCTATCACAGTGGATACCTATGGATGAACCGACACATCACTGTGGATCCAATCTTGATCAATCAGATCACAGGGATTAGTATGCAGGGCCCTGACCCACGTGAGTCCTACCCTGGAAAGACCTCAAACTGAGCATTAGCACAGAGAATTAAAAAAACTTATGGCGATGTTGAGAAGGGAACATGAGGCTACAAGGTAGCCTCTATCCAGAGTGGTGCAGTACGCCTTTCCTATTAGCTGATCGCGGGCAAGCTAGTTCGCAAGAATAGAGCAACTCAAGTGATCGGATTCGTGGTCGACCTCACAAGGAAGTGCGTAGAGGGACTACAGATGAACTAGGCGTAGTACCTTGTCCATCAACTAGAGCTTGATTGCAGAGAAGCGCAAGACCAAGGGTATGAGTTCCACTTTAGTTGGCTTCTCATACTAATCACTTTCATTGCCTAGGAGCTACCATAAGGCTTCACTTTCCCAGATATCAATCCCTTCGAACCACTGAACACGAAGTTATGTACATTGTGGTACTCCAGCGACATGAACAAGCAATGGTAGTCCAATTCTGTCTTCCATGCCTATTACAACCAGTTGAAGATCAAAATCCAGTCTACACCGCACAACACCCCGAACACACTTTACAGGTTTAGACCCTTAATGAAATTCAATGTGGACCGCCACTTCACCTATATTACAGCATGCACTGATGAGCATAAACAATAGCTCTAGTCATATTACAAGTTGACAAAAGATGACTTGGAGGATATTACCAAGGAATGGTTAATGAACCTCCTTGTTCTGGTGGACCCCACGGAAATGTTTGATGTGGATAGCCCTGAAACTATATGGGACACACCTAGACCAAGCAAGCCGAAGAAATATGACGAAGTGCATGATGTCCATAACACATCGGCGAAGACTACTTCTATCTCACTTGAGAAGGGAGATGATGGTGGAGAGATAGGTGGCACAAAAGTTGAGCAAAACAAAGGCGATGTTAATCCACCTAGAGAGGAGGAGGATCCATCCAAGAAAAGGAAAGTTACCCCACCAAGGCCTTCATCCCATAAGAAAGATAAATCCACCAGGACTACGTTTAAGACTACCCTCACCCTAAACAAATT
>JASDQU011028239.1:17062-29525 GCA_032191745.1 Picea mariana
AATTCTATTTGTCATTGGCAATATATGTTTTGGATATTCTTCATATTATTTTCGTGTTATTATTCATCGCAACACATCCCTTGTATGTGGTGAAACATAATATTTTTCCAACCAACAATTACGAGCCAATTCTTTAACATTTTCTGCAAGTCTATCTTTGTAGGGTTGTCTAGAAATCACTGTCCAACAAGCCAGTTCATCATTTGCATCTATTTGCAATCGAAATTTTCTATGTTTGTGCAATGTTTTTCTTGGCGTTCCCATCATTTTTACCATGTGTTTTGTCAATCGATCTTTTATATTGCTAGATGAAACAACTGTTGTTTGTATCACTCTACGTGCAACACCGACATCTTTTTTTCGAGATTTTCCAAAAGATTTTGATACACTAGTTATATTGTCAAAGACATTTTGTTTCATCTTTGTATCCTTTGTCGACTTTTGAATACCCAATAATGATGTAGCTTCTTTTAAATTTCTTGATTTTATTAGACAGATTAAAAGTTGAGCTTGTATTGTTACTGATTCATATTTGAAAAAAGTATTATACATATTCTTAGTTCGATATCTTATATAATGCTTAGATTTTTTCTTCCCAAATTTGTCGTTATCAACATTTTATAATATTTCATTATCAATGTTGATAGATTCTCCTGCATATTTCAATTTAAATTTTATATTAAGAAACAAAACCCGAACATAAATTCACTAAACTATATATACAAGTGTTCATCTTGTATTATTTAAATTTATGTACATACCTATAGGTGAATCATCTTTTGCTTCAATTTCGGTTTCAACGTCTTCTGCTTCAATTTCGGTTTCAACACCTTTTGCTTCAATTTCGGTTTCAACGTCTTCTTCGACATTATGAGACAAATCTATTTATGTTTTTTGAAAAACATCAAATTGTAATTACAATCAATTATATTATTTACAATATTTTAAATTTGAATTCTATACTTTTAATATAGACAATATGTGCATGCATACCTGGTTGGACTTCTTCTTGTTGAAAATCTCTATTTACATTATCATTGTTTCTTTCTTCAATATTCGCACGTTCTCGTTTCTTTCTCCAATAATGTTTTGTCCTTTGTTCGTTTTGGTGAGTATCATCTCGAGTGTGATCAAATTTTCTCTTGCACAAAATTTTGTTTCCCATGACTTTTATAGTTATCTGTAAAAGATATGTTCAACAAAGAATTCACCTTGAAAAAATGCTCAACATTTATCTTTCAACATATAAATTGTTATTCCAGTAAAACCTTGAACAAACATCAATTACCTTATTCAGCAAAAACCAAAAAGATGATTCAAAACTTTGTATAGGTTCTCTAGAAAACCATCATGTATTGATATCAATCCTCCAATTAAGTCTATGGAATAGAGGAAAGAAATAAAGAAAGAAAAGAATACAGCTGCAATCAGTAATAGAAATGCTTTGTATTCCCTATCCCTAAGCTCATATATGTCGGTCCATCCGATGAATTGTGTTAAATGTGTTCAGCCGAAAGTGTATTTATGCAATTTGGCATGAAATGAAATGATACGATGTGTATTTTCATTTTTTCCGACTGATGGAATTCGCTCAACAATCTTTCCGCCGAAACAAGGTTTTTTTGGCTGAAAACCATGGAAACTGTTTAGTTTTTACAGTTTCTATTAGAATTTCGGTTTTCGGACAAAATATTATTTCGACCAAAAACTAAAAATTGGGATTGTATTAAGAAATCAGAGAATTCCCCCAAGCTTACATGAACTTTGGAGGTTGCAGAATCCTACAAATACTTAGAATTTGGTTTCGAAAATGACACCAGCATTTGCAAAATTGAATCTAATTTCAATTCCTATAATTTGTTTTCTTTTTCATTATTTTTATCTAATTTTATTTATTTATTTTAAAAAATCACTGCATAATATTTTCAGTGGACATTATGATTCGGTGAAATGAAATATCAGTATCTATAAAAATATACAGTGAAAAATTTGGAAAAAATTATATTCATAATCCTTGAACTGTTCTTTTCAAAAGGGTATATTTAGATTTTACTTTTAAGTAAAAATTAAGATAGATACAAGTTTTGGGAAAACATGTGTTTAAAATATGCAACGTTTTCATCTTGGTCAACTTAAAAAAATTCTAGAAATTATAATATTCATCCATTAGATTCAAAATTGTAGTCATAATAAAACAGAGTCTCTATAGATTGTTGCAGTATATTTCGTTTCTTAAAAAAATAAGTTTAATAATAGATACATTGTTGTGGGAAAAAATAACTCATTATCATTCATTTCATGTTTAAGGAACATATTATTAAACAATTGTCAAATTGACATATCAAATCTTAATAAAAAAAAAATTGAAAAATATTCATTGGAAAGTAACAAAATTCTTCATAAGTTTTGTTTTTATTGTAAAGTGAAATTATTAATTAAAAAAAATACTTTTGTATGCCAGAAGTTGAAGAACTTGTGAAAATACAGTTTTTTTTCTCATAAAACAAGAACAAGTGTTACCCATCTTCATGATTTTACCCCGAACATATTCTTTGAGGACACTTGCTTGCAAGTGATCCAAGTTATTATATCTATTGCTCATTTGTTATTATGATTATGAGACATTATGGATTTAGCAATATGTTATTTGGTTGTATTACATAGACAAGTGCTATTGACTGGGTTCTCCTGAGTGTGCAGGACTTTGGACCTCAAGGATGCAAAGGCATCAATGAAACCCCTTGGACTCCGGATCGAGTCAGGGAGTGGATTGTTGGGTTTGAATATTGTTGATGTAACATATGTTCATATGATTAGATGTTATGATCATTGATTATTATTGCTGACATGATTCATTGATGAATGCAGGCTGACGATAAATTTCCAACTAGACTCACATGTGGGTTAGAGGGGTCATGCAGGACAATCAGAGACTTTGAGGGAGAGGTGTGGAAGTAGCCCTGTCACAACCTACTGGCACTCCCATCATGGTTCGAACTATAGGTTAATGATTACCTAGTTAGATAAGACCTATGATGTCATGAGGGAAGACTATGACAGTCGCTCATAATGATTCTAAGGGGTGCATAATAAGGCAGGGGCCTTATTCCTTAGAGGCCCTTAGTCTCCCACAAGATCACCTGGTGGAGTATTGACTCCAGGGGTTTGACGTCTACCAAAGTCAGTCAAAAGATGAGTGGCACCCTTGGAACACGTAGTGATTCCTGAAGGGCATGTCGCGCAAGAAAAAAGGGAAAGAGGCGAGTGGCACCCTTGGAGCACGTAGTGCATCCTAAAGAGCATGTCGCACAAGGAAAAATGAAAGAGACAAGTGGCACCCTTGGAGCACGTAATGTGTCTTGAAGGACACGTCGTGATTTTAATGGGTAAGTGAATAAACCTAGTCGGCCTTAAAATGAATGATGTGATTAGTAAGGTTTAAAAACACTTTTCCCTAATAAAAAAGTCACTCAGTTGAAATTAAAACCTAGGTCTAAGTAGAACTTGCGGTAATAATAATAATAATAAAGAAACATGTAACAATAAGGGTGGGGGTAAGAATTCAAACTTATTTATTAAAGTCATAATTATATTGGAGGATCAAATTTTAAAAAGGAGTAATGGTTGTTTTTCTTATCTACACTTGTTAATTTAATTTTTAATTAAAAAGGAAAAAGGGTAAATGGTTGTTTTATCTACACTTGCTAAATTAATTTTAAATTAAAAAGGAAAAAGGGTAAATGGTTGTTTTATCTACACTTGCTAAATTGATTTTTAGTTAAAAAGGAAAAGGGGGAAACTTAAAAGAAATTGGAAACTTAAACAAAAGGGGAAACGTAAGGAAAAAGATGAATGTCTAACTTAATAAGGAATCTTGCCTTTGGAAATTTCTAATTATGAACTCAACTAGGAATTAAGTAAGGCATAAGTCATTTAAGAAGTGTAAGGGATTTTTTGGACACCAAGGAGCGTTTTTAGGAATGTTCTTAGGTGGATGAGGGAAATACAAATATTTAGTTAAATAATAAAATTGATTTGTTGGTGCAACTAGGGGATGGGTGACATGTGTATAGGGGAGGTTTTTCCTAATTAAAATTATTGAAAAAGGAATTTAATGAGAATTTGGGAAACTAATTACTTAAAAACTCTATAAAAAGGATGGAGGAGGAAGAGTATGGAGATGATCGTTTTGCGTAACGTTACACTGCTGAATTTTTACCTTGCTTGAACTTTCTCTTGTGGGAGTTGGGATACCCAGCTCGGGTAATGAGTGGTAGTTCAACCTTGCGAGGCGAGTTGGGTGCTAGCATTCTCTGTCATTGTGTGTGTGGCCCCTTTGTAGCTCAGGGGGCTCATGGGGAAGAAGATCACCCCTAGCGTTGTTTGGGAGGTACCAGTGAGGTCATATTGATTGGCAAGCGGGAGCTGAACAGAGCGTGCACGGGAAAAAAACTTCAGAGCATTCGCGTTTGGTTAAGGTACCCCTGTTAAAGTTGTTACTTGCAATGAAATTCAATTTACGCATGTTATTTTTTTGTGCTCGGTTGAATATTTCATTTCAATGAGCTCTCTTGCACCTGCTTTCCTACGGTATTTATAATCCCCTTATGTTTGTTGAATTCTGAAATGATTTCTCATGGTGAACCAAACCTCTAATTGCATTGACTTCTCTGTGTTTTTCTTTTTATTAATACAAAGAAAAATTGTGTTTTATCTTCTGTCCCTTATCCCTTAATTTATTAGTCTGTTCCTCAGCAGTCGTCTAGGAGTCGAATCGACGGTCGTCACTCCAGTGTTTAAAGACCTATAGATTCAAATTCTCTTCTTTCCTATGCATGGATAATAAGTGAAGGACAAAATTCACCCAGTTATCTAACCCTTACTTATCTCTGCATTTTTCTCTTATGATTAAGCTCTAATCTTTGCACCTTCATGTGATTGAGTATCTCTGCATTTTTTTTTATTCATCTCTGTGTTTCTTGAGATGAGAAGCGAGAAGAGAAGAGAAGCTTCTCGGCTTCGTCTTCGTCTCGCTTTTCCGCCTCGTCTTCGACTTCTCTTCTCTTCTTGCTTCTCAGCCTCAGCTTCAACCTTCCCTGCCTCGTCTTAGACTTCGAGTCTGCCTAGTCTTCGGCAAGGACCTTCCCTACCTAGACTGTTTCTATATTATCGCCTCATCTTCGTCGTCGTTGTCTTAAGATTCTTTGAGTGACATCTGCCAGGGAAAACATAGGTTGACCCTGGTCAGGGTCATAAATAACTGTCATCAACAACTGAAGGCCCAAAGATGGATGATTATCTCTTCGATCAACATTGCGATTTCTTGTCATATTACCCAGCGCTTGATTGGTATAAGCTTTGTGATTTCAATGATAAATCCCAATGCTTTGATTAATAAAATCTTTTTGTTATATTACTTACCACTGCAAATTTTTATTCCACGAATTTCTTGGCATTCCACACAACATCAACAACAATTTTAATGGCATAATACCCAGTTCTTACTCGTGATTTTAATGGCATAAATTCCTCATTCTTGCTCGCAATTTTATGGCATAAATTCCCAATTCTTGCTCACAATTTTAATGGCATAAATGCCCAGTTATTACTCACGATTTTATGGTATAAATGCTCAATTCTTACTCACGATTTTAATGGTATAAATGCCCAGTTCTTACTCACAATTTTAATGGCATAAATGCCCAGTTCTTACTCACGATTTTAATGGAATAAATGCCCAGTTCTTACTCACGATTTTCTAAGCGATTCACTTCACTTCTGCATTATCATATGCCTGTGAATTTATATATCTGCATTATCTGCGATGTCATTTTTTTTAATCAATGATTTCTAGTTTTTAGCTCAACAATTATCATGTTTTTAACTCAGTGATTTCGAACTTTTATCTCAACAATAATCATATTTTTAACTCAATGATTTCCAATTTTTAGTTCAGCAATTATCATATTTTTAACTCAGCGATTTCGAGTTTTAACTCAGTGAATATCATGTTTTTAACTCAACCATTTCCATTATTTAACTCAACAATTGTCATATTTTAACTCTGTGGATTCTTTTAAATGGACAACAATGATATTTTAACTCTGCGAAATTCTTTTAAATAGACAACAATGATACTTTTAACTCTGTGATTTCCCTTATATTGTTAATTAGCGAATTATATGACAATGAATTACATGCCAACAATATATATGACTAACTCATTTATTTAGACAACGATTATAGTGTTATTCCTTGTCATTTCCTTTATATTGTTAATTAGTGAATTATGTGACAACGAATTACATGCCAACGATATATATGATTAACTCTTTTATTTAGACAACGAATTATAGTGTTATTCCTTGTCATTCCTTTATATTGTTAATTCTTTTTAGTGGATAGAGATTTAATATCATGGATAACGTTGTAATATTGTTTACAGTAATGCTATTACACAGTGATAGTTATTTATCAAATAATTATGGTTATTTACCCAACTATATCATTTTAATTATTAATAGTTTATCTATAAAATTATCGAGAGACTTGTTAATTTAGACAACAATGTCTAATATTTAATAAGTAACGTAGATAACTTTTTAATGTTAAGTAGTTCACTTATTTTAATGGACAGTGTATATTTTTTTTGTATTTTGATTTTGTTAAGTGCTTATAATAGTTCACATTATGGTCACATTTATGATAATAGTAACAATTATAATAGTTCACTCCTTCGCACTTAGACATCTTGCTTAACATATAATGTTTTATGGTTTGTTGGCGAAGTCGTTTAATAGCTTGTGCAATTTAATTTGAATGATGTCATCTTGCGTCTTGTCGACTTGTTGCTTGGGTGCATGGGTATAGTCTTCTTGTCAGTTAATTCGGTCTCCTAGCGTGTTGGATTCTTCTTAGGTTATTGGTCTAGATATGTTATGTTGCGTCAAGGTTACTGTCACACCTATCACTTGGTGATGGCATGATTCCTGAGGAGGGGATCATCGTGCACCCTGATGGATAGAGGTGAACAATAACCTGGATGGATTATTGTGCTTCCCGATGTGAACGTATCGTTCATTGTAGAGGATGTTGGTTCTTAGTCTATAACGCCTTAATGCGTTGAGCTTTGCGTGTCGTAGAGGTTTCTAGTTACTGGTTGACGAAGCCACTTTGTCAGGTGGTTGATATTTTCCTTTAGCTTTTAGGTATTTCTTGCTTGTGTCAGGCAGGTAGTCATTTTTATCTGTCTTTGATTATCGCATGTTTCGTCCAGTTGCATGACGTGCAAGTGTGATGAGTCGTTGTTGTTTGTTGCCTGAATGTGTAAGTTGTGTTCGTCGTCAAGTTGTGTTGATTAATTGTTGTTGTTGATTGTCGTCATGATTTAAGAAAAAAAAATTCACTTGCTTTGCATCGCATGTAGTCGTAACAATTGGGGTCGTTACATATGGTATCAAAGCAAGTTTCAACCCTGCGACTGTGGATCGCCAAGCTTTCCACTGCAACAAACCCTTCATTTTTAACCTAGAACTAATTAAAAACTTTAACATGTACATGTGGTGATCTCGAATAGAGGACGCCATAGAGGTTCAAAGCGTGGTGCCGTGGAAAGAGGTTCAATGCCTCCAGAAGTGCCCACAACCTCGGAGTCTAACCCCCAAGGGGAGGAACAAGTCCTTGGGATAGATTCGATTGTTATAATGGATGTTGATGATTTGACAAGGTCCTTCCAAGAAATGTTAGAGGCCTTGATTCACCAACTGTACTGAGATGAGGCTAGGGTGCATGTACCCCTGAGGGTCCATAATGCACCTCATCCAGTACCATTAGATTTCACTGAGAAATCGAGAGGGATAAGTTCTCAAATCCATGAGTGTCGTGAACGACCCAGCTGTCGAGGTATGGATGAAGAGCAAGGTGATGTGATTCTACTTCAGTTACCAGGAGTATTGGACTGAAGAAAGCATGTTGGGCATGTGGGGAGCCACATTACCAGCATGACTGCCCATTAGAGAGGACCAAAGCATTTGGATCAGTCAGACCCACTACCATGGGAGTTTTGGGCAAGGCCCATCGGATTCTTGCAGCGGTGAATAACTGTTAGGCAAAGCACTAGTCGACTATGCTCGAGATGTCAAGTACCATCGTTGACCAGACCCATATCATTTTGATAGATCTTGGGACTACAAAGAGTTTCATTTTGGGGCAACGCTAAATGAATTAAGGTAAAGGAAGTCAAACAGGATGGGTTTAGCTTTGTAGAAATGGCTTCGGGAGCCAAACAAAATGTTGGAGGGAAGGTTACGGGTTGTAGCCTTAACCTACGAGATTTGTCACCAGGGCCAACCTGTACGTCATGATCTTAGGAGCTTATGACATTGTGATTGGTGTGGACTGGTTGGAATCGCATGAGGCGATACTCAACTGTAAGTCAAAACGGTTGAGCTTGGTCGATGATGAGGGAAAGAGACACGTGATTGTAGGTCGAAACCAGGGAGTATCCATGAGGTTAATATCTTCTTTGCAGCTATGGAAGAGCATGCACAAGGGATGTAAGCGTTATGTGATCCTTGCATTAAACGAGAAGGGAGTAGCGGAAGGTCTAGAACACCTTCCAATGGTGAGTGAGTTTGCGGATGTCTTCCCTGAGGAGTTACCTGGGATGTCGTCGAAGAGGGAATTGGAATTTACCATGGAACTAAAACCGAGGACTGAACCGATAGCAAGAACGCCTTATCAGATGTTGACCCTGGAGTTACAAGAGTTGAAAATGCAACTGAAGGAGTTGTTGGACCTAATAATTATACGTCCAAGTGTGTCACTATGGGGTGCACCAATTATATTCATATGAAATAAGGATGGGTCGTGGATACTCTGCATTGACTACTATTAATTGAACAAAGCAACAATCAAGAATCGATATTTGTTGCCAAGGATTGATGATCTGTTTGATCAAATGAAGGGTGCGATGGTGTTTTCAAAAATCGACATGAGATCAGGGTATCACCAGTAACAGATCAAGGGGGACGACGTCCCTAATACCGCCTTTAAGAAGAGGTTTGGACATTATGAGTTTACTGTTTTACCTTTTGGACTGATGAACGCCCCAGGGGTGTTTATGAGTTTGATGAACGGGGTGTTCCATGAATACCTAGAAAAGTTCGTCCAAGTATTCATTGACGATATTTTATTTACTCTCAGATGTTGGAGGAACATGATGAGCACTTGCGCTTGGTACTACAGTGTCTACGAGAGAACAAATTGTATGGGAAATTGTCTAAATTCTCATTTTATCAATCAAAGATTCATTACTTAGGACATGTCATCTCCAGTGAAGGTATCGTCATGGATCTAGAAAAGGTCGAGGCTATTATGGAATGGCCTGCGCCGACGAATTTCCTGGAAGTGCATAGCTTCATGGGTTTAGCGGGATACTATCAATGGTTCGTCGAGGATTCTTCGAAGATAGGAAATCCAATTATAGAATTGCAGAAAAAGAACAAGAAGTTAGTTTGGACCGAGAAATGCACGGAATCATTTTAGAGGCTCAAGGAGTTGTTGACAACAACACCGATACTAAAGGTCCCTGACATGGATGCAGACTTCTTGGTATGCACTGATGCATCTAAGGATGTCTTAGGCAGAGTCTTGATGCAATACAGTCGAGTGATCGCTTATATCTCGAGAATTTGAGATGGCATGAGGAGAACTATGCAACACACGATTTGGATGTTATTAGCCATTGTTTATGCCTTGAGATTTTGGAGATGCTACCTGATTGAATGAAATTTCAAACTAAAAATGGACCATTGTGGTCTACAACACATCTTTACACAAAGCGACTTGAACGCGTGACAACGACGTTGGTCAAAATTGCTTAGCGAGTACGATTTTGATATTACTTACATAAAAGGGACAATGAACACAGTGGCAGATGCGTTGAGTCAGAGACCACGCATCTTTTTGATGATGCCTCTTCAGACAAATCTACGTGAAAATATTCTAACCTTACAGCACGACGATGACGGGTACAAAGAGGTCAAGGATTTTATCGGACAAAACACATTGATGGTGCCAAAATATGAAGGATTTACGATGGACAATGACAGATTATTGATATTTAAGAGTCCAATTTACGTACCGCCCAACGACGAGTTGAGGGGTTTGATCCTAAACGAGGCTCACAGAGCATTGTACATGGCTCACTCAGGAGTCACGAAGATAAGGGCAGACCTTAAACCCTTATTCTTTTGGAAAGGAATGAAGGTAGACATATTCAACTCCATGGCCAAATGTCTAGAATGTTAGTAGGTATAGGTTGAACATAGACACCCGACAGGATTTCTACATCCACACGCTATTCTGGAATTGAAATGGGAGGTAATTTCGATGGATTTCATTGTTGGATTGCCACTAACAGCAAGAAGACATGACTCGATTTTGTGGTAGTCGACACTGTGATGAAGAGTGCTCATTTTATTCATGTGTGTACGACGTATCAAGCACCTGACTTAGCTAAAGTTTTCATCGGTGAGATTGTGAGGCTGCATGGCATGCCTAAGAGGATTATATCTGATAGAGGATCGATATTTACAAGACGAATTTGGACTAGTTTCCAAGAGGCCTTGGGAACCCAAATTAACTTTAGTATTGCGTAACACCCGAGAATATACGGGAAGACTGAGAGAACACACCAAATCTTGGAGGATATTTTTCTTATGTCCATGATGGACCAACAAAAGCGTTGGGAAGAATTCTTCCCACTAGTAAAATTTATGCATAACAACAGTTATCAAATCACCATTAAGATGGCGCCTTCCGAGTTTCTTTACGGGCGACCGTGTCAGACGCCTTTGAGTTGGGATCGACTTGAGGATAGGGTCCTGGTGGGACCGGAAGCGATCCAAGAAATGGAAGATCAATGAAAAATATAAGACAAAGGATCAAGGAAGCGCAGGATCGACAGCAGATTTATGTCGATGTGCATTGTGTCAATCGTAGTTATGAAGTTGGCGATCAAGTCTTCTTGTGGGTGAAACCACATAAGAGTTCGATCAAGTTTGGAAAGGGTGATAAACTCTCTCCTCAGTTCGATGGATCCTGAGAGATTATGGAAAAGAGAGGGCCCATGGCCTATTTGACTAGCCTTGCCTGATTCTTTGAGGCTTACAAATGATGCCTTTCGCGTCACTGTTTTGAGACAATATGTTAGTGATCATACTCATATTATTGACATGAGTTTCTTGCAGGTATCTGACGAGGGTACGCTCACGAATGAGCCAATCTACATCCTGTACCATCACATTCAATAGCTACAGCATCGAACAGTAGATCGGGTCAAATTCTAGTGGGACAACTATACTCCGCACTCGGCGACCTAGGAGGACGCATATGATATGCGCCAGTAGTTTCCATTTTTGTTTGATAGATAGAATTATGATACAATGATACACTTTATTTCGGCACTTATATACTGTGAAAATTTGGGACGAAGTTTAAACCAAGAGGGGGCGTATGTAACATCTCAATCTTGTACGCACTGAGTGAACATATTATTTGAGGACACTTGCTTGCAAGTGATCTAGGTTATTATATATATTGGTCGTTTTTTATTATGATTATGAGACATTATGGATTTTATGATAAGTTATTTGGTTGTATTACATAGACATGTGCTATTGACTGGGTTCTTCTGAGTGTGTAGGACTTTGGACCTCGAGGATGCAGATGCATCGATGAAACCCCTTGGACTCCAGATCGAGTGAAGGAGTGGATTGTTGGGTTTCAATATTGTTGATGTGACATATGTACATATGATTAGATGTTATGATGATTGATTATTATTGCTGACATGATTTGTTGATGGATGCAGTATGAAAATAGCTTGTCGACCAGACTCACATGTGGAGTAGAAGGGTCACGCAGGATAACCAGAGACTTTGAGGGAGAGTTGTGGCAGCAGCCCTGCCACAACCTACTAGCACTCTCGTCGTGGCTCAAACTGTAGGTTAACGATTACCTAGTTTGAGAAGACCCATGATGTCATGAGGGTAGATTGTGACAGTCGCTCACGATGATTCTAAGGGGCGCGTAATAAGGCAGAGGACTTATTCCTTAGATGCCCTTAGTCTCCCACAAGATCACCTGGCGGAGTATTGACTCCAAGGGTTTGACGTCTACCAAAGTCAGTCAAGAGGCAAGTGGCACCCTTGGAGCACGTAGTAAGTCCTAAAGGGCACATCGTGCAAGGAAAAAGGGAAAGAGGTGAGTGGCACCCTTGGAGCATGTAGTGTGTCTGAAGGGCATGTCGCGCAAGGAAACATTAAAGAGGTGAGTGGCACCCTTGGAGCATGTAGTGCGTCCTGAAGGGCACGTCGTGATTTTAAAGGGTAAGTGAATAAACCTGGCCGGCCTTAAAATGAATGATGTGATTAGTAAGGTTTAAAAACAATTTTCCCTA
>JASDQU011028241.1:18815-34293 GCA_032191745.1 Picea mariana
TTGGTGCTCTCAGCAAGTTGTAGCTTGCAAAACTGAGGTTGTAGCCTCATTATGAGTTGGTACTCATATGTATGATACTGTAAAGAATGTAACTATTACTTATCATATAAAGAAAAAGAGGTTTTTACCCTGCATGGGTTTCCTCGGGAAATATCTATCTATGTGTTTCTCATATATATGAATGATGTTGAAAGTGCCATTGTTTATTTCCCTGCATTATTGTGATCATCATTCAGTGTCTATACAAAGAGTTTAAAAGAACCATAATTGTTTAAGCACGGTAACAATTGATTCACCCCCCCCTCTCAGTTGTCCAACAAAAATGAATTGAGGAAATGCATGTTTGCATAAGAGGGAAGACAATGGATTTTCCATTGAGGAAGGAGGACCTTGAAATACCCCACTTGAAATTGTTTAGTGTTAAAGAAAAGAAAATTTGGGTGGCCATGAGTGTTGGCACCCTGGTTACTAATGAAGGAAGGAAGTGTGGGTGCATTCAAGAGAAGCTTGTAGTTTTGTATGTGCTGAGTTGGGATCATGATCAGCCTATAGTAGGAATCATAGTCCTACTGCAATAATGAACGAGAAAGGAATAATCCATATAGTAAAGAGGTTGGTTAAGTTCCAACACACCATGGAAAAGTGCTTGTCACAAGTGTGGAAAACTTGAAATCAATGCAAGGGTTCATTGGGTATGAATGTGACCATGAATATTAGCACATTGATTAAATTCATTTGATATTTGAATTTTATTTGGAAAATTTAGTATGTTGAAAGATGCATACATAAATAATGATATTTCCTTTATCTTTGTACCCTTGAATGGATGAAAATGACTTGGATTGTTAGTATGCATAGTTTTGAAAATACAATGTGCATGAAAACTAACAATTTGTTTGGTTGAGGAATGTTGAAATTGTAGGAAGAAAAGGTTCTTGGATATGGGAGTATTGTAATCCCATAAGGAAGACCAATATCCTGTTGAGATAAACTGCTATGGGAAGGAAAGTCCCATACTTGTGAATCTGGTTCCTGTGTGGAACAGATCTAAAAATAAATGTGGAATTTGGAAATGTGTGGGTAACAGATTTGCAAGAAAATTTTGAATATGAAATTGATGATAATTTCTCATAATTTGTGTATGCCTGTGATACGAGTGATACAAAAAAGATCTGTCTAGGAAGGACAGGTGAATTTTGTCAAGCTGGACAGCATGAAAAAGGATACTGTTGAGACATGAGAACCCTGTGGTAATCCATGATCACCCTAGAACATGTTGTGTTGTGGTAACACATGCCAGAGGGACTCTTCGACAGAGAAAGTCTAAGGGACGCCTCGACTGTAAATTGCAATGAAGTATTTATAACTCTTATTGTGCGAGAAAGCCTTGGAAAGGAAAGATGGATCACCCAAAGAACTGTATAGCAGAGAAGGGGATGCCTGAGCCTGGACCTAGAGGGTGAGTGACCGCAAGGAAAAGGAGACTTTGAAAATTCTCATACATTATTGATTGGGGTCATGCACACAATGCGTACGTCTAGGAGAAATAGTGAGCCAAGATAACAAGATGACCACGTGGATACAAATCCACGAACTGCACAGATAAGTAATGTGCTACATTAGGAAATTTTTCCTCTTGAATTTTGAATAAAAGTAAGATGTTTATGCATGAAAGTTATGATTAATATGCTTGATGTCCAAGATTATTGAAGGAAGGTGATGAAGGCCAAGGGCCTGGAAAGGATCTGACCAAGAAAGAGGATCAGGATTTGTGAAGCAGTTGAATGACAATATCATGACAGGTGTTACTGAGAAAGAAAACTGAGGATGATGTTCCCCTTTTAAGGGGGAGGGGATTGTAATACCCATGTTTCCCCCAGCTTGTAATTAATCATTAACTATGATCACCATGTTATGGCATGGGAATAATGAAAATGTGTTATTGTTTGGAATTTCCAATAACTGATTGTGGGGGTGAAGCCTTGAAGTACTAGCCATGATATCACTAGAGGAAAGAGTGAGGAAGCTATAGAGAGGGTTCATTATGTCAAATAACCCAAATTCTCCTTATTGGAAATAATAAAACTCCTCTCGATCACAAGACAAAGAATCAGTTAATGAAATAAGGACTAGTGGTTGAATAATAAACTACCCCCATGAATGGAGGCATGGAGGGTCTAGCTGGGGAGACAAAATACTATCAGGCCAAAGTACCATAGAGGGAAGTTTTTACTACAGTCCTAGATTGACCCGAGTTTCCTTCAGATATAGGGAACAGGGCAGGTCCATAACTTCGCTGAAGAGGAGAAAGACATGCAATAATAAATGTGAAAAAACATACAAGAGGGAGACACACTAGGTAGTGGAATGCACGACAAGGAGGTATTTGTGAGGTTTTCCAAACTCGGAGGATGAAGGAAAAGATAAAAATAGTTTTGGTTATGGCAGAAAAAAGAGGAAATGGATCCCTGAGAAATGCAGAATACCTGACATGAACGAAAGGTCACGATATTGATGCTGAGGGAGCATCTAATAAACCTCGCAGAGGGAATGAAAGAGAAAGGATCTATGAGAAATGGCAGAAATTTCCCTAGTGATATCATGGCTTGGCACGGGTGTGGCCAGAGCGCTAATATTGAATGCCTCTGAGCCTACAGTTGGGTGGAAAGGCAGACACCCATAGTCAGTTAGTTGGCTACAATTCATAATAGATAAGTATTCTTATACCCCATGAACGTTTCATGGATGTGAATGCTTGTTTGATGATTTGACTATTTTCTTCATTTTACCTAATTGTGTATTTAATAAAGTAAGGATCTGTAGGGTCGAATATGACTTGTATACACTTGTATACATAAGAACTTGAGCCTCCTGTAGTGGCTCAAATTAAAGGAGATAAAATGTAATTGTGTTAACCATATGCCCAATTTCATATGTGCATGTTTACACTTCCAATTATTTGGGTCTCTTGAGAAAGGGGTCTGTTAATCTCGGGAGAGGTAGTGCGAAGGTGTACAAAACCTATGCAAGATTTGTAGGTATTAAGAACTCTTTAAGTTATAAACTATGGGAGAAGTGCAAGGAGTATTCTTGCACTTCATTCAAATTATTTTCAAGTGTAGAAGGCATAACGCTTGTAGAAGGCAGCTGAGGGATGCACCCTTCAGACCTTTCACTTGTATGACCAAGGCATGGAAACCCCAGGAGTTTGAAACGTCGGGATGTCACAAATTCACAACTGCCAAAACCCCTGAAGATCAGAGTCACAATGTGATGCGCGCCATATATTTACATATGCCCATGAACTATCCCAACTATTATATCTACGTCGTAGTCAACCTGACGTTGACCACTTTGGGAGAGAAAAGGTGTTACAACCCCAAAACCTATGAATGTTGGAGTTAAAAAGTGTTGTGATTCGTTGATATGGGTAGTTCATTAAGAACCCCTCTTAATCATCCAATCATCTAGAGGAGGGACCCACGCACAGTACTTCGGCGAAGTCCTACTTCGAGAGAGAGGAACAACCATAAATATGAAACCCCGAAGGCTGGAACTGTGAAGTAGTGAGAACCATAGATCTAGGGATCCTTCAGGATATTCCCTCAGTATAGATCATGCTACATTATATCTTGGATGTCGTAATAGTTGTTGAAGACATGCTAGGAAAAGTGGGAAAATTGAAGTATGTAGATCATGATGTAACAAACAAAACAAAGTTTCCTAAACTTGCGTAGGAAATCTATATAGAGAACAAGGAGGAGGTAGGACCTGCAAGCAATCCAATTTTGGAGCCCGTGCAGTGGATCACAGGAGTATATAATTCAAGTATTATGAATTTGATGGAAATACTGCATTTCGGGCACGGTAAGGACGTGGGAAATTATGTGAAACAACTATTGGAAAGGGTACATGGAGGTATCATGTGGATGGAAAGGTAGATCCATATAGATGTAAACCTCATAGAAAATATAGCAAGGTTTTTTATCTGGATTTAGGAGCAGAACAAACCGATTAACAGAATGAATACAATAAACATAGAGATATGAAGAACAACACATATATCTAGTGAATAATATCTTCTATTGAATAAATGAAATAGACTGAAACTGTAAAACTGCAGAACTGAAATACTTGCTCGAATGGTGGTAGCTATCTCTGAGAAGAGATGTGGCTGCTACATTCATCCATCTGAGAAGCATGAATACAATGAGGCTCCATAGGCCTTTTTAATATTACTCATGAATTCCAAAACCCTAGACATCCAAAAACCTATCCCTAGGAGGTGAAACGACAAAATTCATGTTGGCCCCTATGGGTAAGTTGGTACCTCACTTCCCGGGATCATAAATTTTGCATACGACCATTGTTTTAGGCATGCTATAGCCCATTGGAAAGGTATTTTAGAGAACTACATATTATGTCGTCAAACTCTAACTCTGTCTACAGTTTGACTGTGGCGAGCCAAAAAAATATCATTTAGGGCTCCAAAACAGCCCTAGAAGTACAACAATATGTGTTGACATGAAAAAATTAAAAATAAGCCAGTTGGATTAGGTGAGAGGCCACCAGTATCCACCTAGAATATGTGTAGGGATTCAAACAACCCCAGAAGTGTAGAACCCACAATTACAAAGAAGTACATAAGAACGTGTTGAACTAAAACTAACAAGAGGAGCCAGTATCCTTCTGGATCAATCCTCCCCCGTTAGGAATCAATGGTATCCATTGCGTTGATTTCCCCCATCAGGTGAGGAAAAATTTGTTGGATTTGGCCCCAGGTGAGACACTTTCCTTGGTGTACGAGTTGCCCTACCTTAACAACCTAATAAATCTATATCCTCTGCTGGTGAGTGCCTTTGACCTGTGTGTCTAGTATCTTATCAGTGGATGCATGTTCCATGTAGTTAGGGTTGAGCTCTGTTGGTTTTATCTATTATGTGATCTTTGAAGTGTCCAATAATTGTGAAAAATATGGTTGAAGGAGGTCCACATTAAACACTAGGTGCAAGCCAAGGAATGGTGGAGTGTTGAGCTCAAACGAATTGTTACCCACAACCTTGGCGATGGTGTAATTCCCATAGCAAAGTGGGCAGACCTTTTGATGGGGACCTATAAGACGCTCCTTCTACAAGTGTAACCAGACCTTGTCTCTAACCTAAAATTGGTGCAATACCCTGTGTTGATCATGGAGTTGTTTGTACTTAGCATTGGATTTCTGAAAAATCTCATGGACTTGTTGAAGGATGTGCCAAATTCGCTCAATGAATCTGGTGTCTTTGTCGGTCTCATACTAGACATGGGAAGATTCTTTATGTGTGGTCGCTAGAGGTAGTGCAACATCAATGGGACCCAAGGGTTGGAATCCCATTCCCACCTTAAATGGGATATGGTCAGTGGATCTATCAAGAGCCCTATTGTAACTATGTTGAACATAGGGGAGACTCTCATCCCATGTACGTGGATTCTTAGAGTTGTACATGTACAGGATGTGCACAATCATCCGATTGACAACCTTTATTTGACTGTCTATTTGGGGGTGGAAAGAAGTGGATTTAGTGAGCTTGGTGTCCAACAGTGACCAGAGACTCAACAAAAATGTGTTGAGGAACCTATTGTCCTGGTCAAAGATGATGGTATGTGGTATCCAAAAAGGGACCCACACTCGTTCAAAGAAGATCTTAATAGTATCTGCCGTTGTAATGTTCTTCTTGCAGGCTATGAGGATGGCCATCTTCAAAAATCGATCAAAGACCACAAATACACAATCATTGCCTTGCTTGGTGGACGTAAGGTTGGACATGTAATAAAAAAGGATTCTCAGAAGTAGGAATAGGGGTGTATAATCCTTTCTTATTGATGGTTGGCTTGGAAATGGCATAGGCAGTGCAAGATCTGATATACTTGCTGACGTCCTATCGAATTTTTGGCCAATAAATTTTTTTCTAGAGAATGGCCACAGTTTTCTCCACGTCACAATGTCCTACCATCCAACTGTAGTGGGCTTCCCAAATCAGCTTTGCATTTTCTTGTAGGAAAAAAGAGATGGCCTAGATGGCATAACAGTCTGTCCTGAATGTGAAAATCGGTGACAGTTGCGCATGTACCCAAGAGCTAATAGGTGGTGGTGAAGTATGGATGTTGCTGATAAAGTTGGGGCCAATCAGATGTCTCAACAACATAATTTGATCTCCCTATCTTATAGTTGATGTTGATATGGAACTACTATAGGTAGGTGGACCACTTCTGATGACATTCGTTCTGCAATTTCCCTTTTGTCTGTATGAACTACAAGGGCTTGTGATCAGTGTGGATGATTGTCTCCTTTCCCAGAATGTAATGTTTCCATTGTCGATAGGCTTGTACAATGGAATACATTTCCTTTTCATAGGTGGGGTATTTTCGGATAGTATATGAGAGTGTCTCACTATGGTATGCCACCGAATGACTGTGTTGAATGAGAACTGTGCCTACAACATAGTCATATGCAACAATCTCAATCTCAAATGATTGTTGCAGATCGGGCAAGGAGAGTATTGGAGTTGAGCACAAGCGATGCTTCAGATCATCGAATGCTCATTTTTGTTCCTTCCCCCACACGAAATTTTCCTTGCTATCGCCCTTGGTCACTTGGCTGAGGGCCCATGCAATATGGGAGAATCCCAACACAAACCGTTGGTACAAGTTGGCCCGTCCCAAGAAGATTTGAAGCTCAGTTAGTGTGGTTGGGGCTGCCTAGTCACGAATGACTTGGATCTTAGCTGGATCAACATGTACCCCATTCTCATCAACAATGTAGACCTAGTATTGGACCTTGTTCATGCCAAAGGAGCATTTTTCCAAGTTGTCGTATAGTTGTGCTTTCGCGGGGTGCTCAAAACCTATTGAATATGTCACATGTGCTCCTCCCAAGTTCTTTTGAAGATGAGGATTTCATCCAAATATACCACCACAAAAGAGTTGGTGAAGGGTCTCAATACATCATCCATCAATCTCATAAAAGTGGTTGGTGCATTTGTTAAGCTAAATGGAATGACCATCCATTCAAAGAGACCTTCTTTAGATTTGAAGGATGTTTTCCATACATCAGTTGGTTTGATGGGAACCTAGTGGTAGCCAAACTTTAGGTCAATCTTGATAAATAACTTTGCCTCCTTGATTTGGTCAAGAAGGTCATCAATACTGGGAATTGGGTATGAGTTCCTAACTGCGATTTTGTTTAATGCTCTGTAATCAATACAGAGTCACCAAGTTTCATCCTTCTTCTGCACCAGTACAATCAAGCTTCCAAAAGGGGAGGATTTGGGTATGATGTGCCCCTTTTGAAGAAGCTCTTGGATTTGACGCTTGATTTCATCATTTTCCATCAGAGAGCGATGATATACTGGTCCATTAKGCATAGGYGCACYAGGGGTTAGATCAATTGGATGCTTGACTTGGCAGTGCGTCGGTACCCCATTRGGTGAGGAGAAGATGTCTCTGTACTCTTCCACGATCTCGTCCACTTTCTTTTGCTACAAAGAGAGGCTCTATATAGAGGCSAAAGATGTGGTGGTGACCTTATTCTTAYTGTGAGCACAGATCACAAAGAAGATGAACTTCCCATTCTKTGAAATGACCTTACTGCATTTCTTAGCAGAGATTAAAGAAATTKTGATAGGCAGTGCTACCTTTGGTATCATGTACAATTATCCACACAAAGTAATAATAACATTGTGGGGTCTAGACTCATACACAACATGATGCTTCCACAAATATGGTTGTCCTAAAAGAACATGACAAACTTAAAAGGGAGAAATATCACACAATACCTCATCTTTGAAAGGATTGATGTTGTAGGGAAGATGACACTATTGTCTAACATAGATATATCTTCCTTGGCGAAGCCAGCCGATGGTGTAGAGTTGCGGGTGTGGTGTCATTGGAAATTCTAGCCACTTGACAACCTCTGTTGAGATCAGGTTCTTCTGACTTCCACTATCGAAAATAAAATGAAGCGAATCCCCCTTTACCCACATCTGTGAGTGAAAGAGCCATTCTCCTTCCTTTGGTTCTTCTGGTTCGCTTGGCTGGACTTTAGTGGTAGCGATAGTGGCACTAGGTTTAGCATTGATAATCCACTTCCCTCCTTCTAGATTTGAATCAGAATAAGAATTGACCTCTGACTCGGAATCCTTCAACTCGACTATGAGTGACTGCTTGGAGTGACATTCTTCAGTGTTGTGCCAAGGGATTTTATGGTACTCACACCATTTTCTCATGTCCTTCTTCATCTTCTAATTTCCCTTCTTTTGTTGTGGCTTAGACTGGTCCTCCTGAGAGTGGCCATCTCGGCTCGGTCCCTTGCAATGTGCTTTGGGGCTGCCTTTTCCCTACTTAGGCTATGAGGCATTTGAAGATCCAAACGCTTGCCTCTTCTGCTTAAATGTTTTCTCGATCTTGACAACATATCTATAATCCATGCTTAATGAGGTGAGGTCGAGAAAATCCATTTATGTTTGAATGTATCTATGAAAACAGTCGCGGTATTTGAGCACCAGATGTCACTCCGAATATTTGATACCCAATTTGGTGTGTAGGGTATGGAAAATATTGGTGAAATATGGTATTATCTGGTCCCTTTCTTGACGCAGGGTGGTCCATCTGGTGCACTAGTCCTCATAGCTTCCAATAGGGTAGTATTTTTCTTTAATGGCATCCCAGAAGGAATCCCATGTAGGGGAACCACAAATATTGCAGATTCCTCTAAGGCCCTTTGCTGGGAGTAGGTATCCCACCAGTCCTTAACATGGGGGACGGACTTGAGGAGTGAAAAAGTAATATTTTCACTATCAAAAAAATTATGGACCGAAAAACACCCTTCGAGAAGATTCAACCATTTATCTACAGCATTCGCGTCTATCAGTCCTTCAAAAAATGGAATATCAAAATTTACCTGTACCTTGAAGGGGGTTGCATGGACACTTGATGAAGATGCTTCTCTTGTGGGTAGACGTTGAAGGATATGCACAAATTTGTCCATCATTTTGTTCTTTTGTTGTGTGATGGCTTCCTTGAGAAACATTTTAATAGGATCTCCTGCTCTGTCATCTTTCTTTTCATCCCCCATGGGTTGTTGTCGCACTCGGTGTGACCGATCTTGCAATGAATCGATTGGTTTGAGTCCCAACTTCTTGTACCCATATCTTGTCGGAGACATGCACGAAGAAAAATAAATGAAGAGCAAACCTCTCTGATACCACTAATCTAGATTTAGGAGCAAAATTCATAGGGGCCCTCATGAATTCTAAAACCCTAGAAATCCAAAAACCTAACCCTAGGAAGTGAAACACCAAAAGTCATGTGGGCCCCTATGGGTAAGTTGGTACCTCACTTCGCGGGGTCATAATGTTTGCATACAACCTTTGTTTTAGGCGCATGATATCCCATTGGAAAGGTATTTTAGAGAGCTACACATTACGCCATACAAATCTGACTGCATCTACAGTTTGACTGTGGTGAGCCAAAAAAACATTGTTTAGGGATTCAAAACGGCCTTAGAAGTACAACAAGTTGTGCTGACATGAAAACATACAAAATAAGCCTGTTGGATTAGATGAGAGGCAACCAATATCCACTTGGAATATGTGTAAGGCTTCATACAGCTGCAAAAGTGTAGAACCCATAATTACAAAGAAGTATAGAAGAACATGTTGAACTAAAACTAACAAGAGGATCCAGTTGTAATAGGTGGGAGGCCACCAATATCCACCTAGATTTCTTTCCAACCAACTACGTAAAACCAAAGGATTACTTAGAGAATAAAATCAAGGGACAAGGAGATTGCAGAAGATGTTAAAGAATAATTCGGGACAAACAGGGGAAACATGGGCATAGTGATAAAGGATATCAACGATACTGCGACGAGCTTTTCCATGAAGCTTATGACCTATAAACTCTTGAAGAAGTGTAGAAAGGAAGATTCCCTAAAAGATTCACAGCAGTAGCTGCATAGTGTGCAAAGAGTATAGTATTCAGCTGGTCACCCTATTTATTGAACCAATTTTTTATAGACTCCAGGGATGCATAGGATAATGGGACAATATTCCATTACTCTTAGCTATTGATATTGGTAGAATTGATAGGATAGAAAGAACCCAAATTCATAGCCTTTCTTGATAGAAGAAGGAAATGTCGTGCAACGTGGTATACAACCTTATGGCAAGGAAAAGACGCTAAGAACAAACAAGCGAACAATGCAGTGTTTGCAATGTTCCTAGAAGATATGCAGTAGAAGACAACTAATGTGTGGAGAATCCCAATTGAAGTAGTCAAGGAAACTGAAGGAATTGCTAAATTTAAGGCTTCAAGACACTACATGTGGATTCAGGCTAGAAGTGATCCAAATAATAAGTGTCTAGAAATGAGGTATTGCACAACACAAGAGGAAGTAGAATGGATAGTGAAGCAGTGGCATGCCTAGTGGAAAGTTCTAGTAACACGGAAGAAAGGGACAAAAACTAAGGAACAAGCAGAAGTAGGTCCATAAAGGAAGACACATAATCCACCAGAAAATACAAGGAAGGTTTCATAGCGCAATCAAACCCCAGGGAGTAGTGTAGCAGTGAAAAAGACAAGGAAGAAAGACATCGTGTCAAGGGAAGAAGTGAAAGGAGATGGAAAGAAAGTAAAGGGAGATAGCTCTCGTAAAAAGGAGGTACAATATGATGAACATAAAAGAAGAAAATTGAGGCATAGACCTCAACCCCAACCAAGAAGAGGAATGGAAAACATGAGGGAGAAATAAGGAAGAAAATGAAGTACCACAAGAATCCCCCAATACTCACTATCACAAAAGATGATGCATAATTCGTCATAGATAAAGTCCAAGATAGAGGGGAGGATGTAGTACTTGTAGTATAAGTACAAATATAGGAATTTATGGAGAAGTTAGTAGAAGTGTATGACATTCTATAGAAGTTGCATATAAATACGATGCATTATCCTACAGTGCAGCAGAAAGAAAAAGCATAAGAAGCACCAACACAGAAAGAACATGAAGAGACAATACAGATAGTAGTAAAGGGAAGTGATAGGTTTAAGGTCACGAAGGAAATGTTGGAAGTAGATGAGAACACAATGTAGAAACAAGTTAAGGACGTAGAACATCTAGAGTTGGTTTTGGCACACATACCCACAAATGAGTTATATGGGTTACAGGAAAGTGTGATGCAGGAGGTCCAGTCTAGATCTAGGGAAGATTCCACCAACCTAGAAATCGACGGGGAGGTTAAGGAGATATTGCAGGTAACTTGTGAGAAAATAACACTGGATAAGGAGGAGGAGAAACAACGCACAGACAAACTAGAGAAGAAACTCATAGAAGTATACAAAAACATACCATACTGCACGTAACAACTGGAGGTCATAGAAGAAGAAAATATACAAAAGATTGTGCCGACAATGGAGAGATATAAGCAGGAGATATCATAGTTAATATAAAAATTGACTCCAAGCACTCCCCCAGAAATGAGGGAACTGACAGAGAAGGAGGCTATTGCGCACCATGGATGATTTTAGGGGATAAATTTTTCTCATGGGCTAATTTTCCATGGTTTTTCCAAAAAAAAGATTGGTTATTCTGAAAATGATTAGCCCAAATTCTATAGAATAAAATTATTTTACCTTAAAAATCGCCAAAATTTTATACAAACTATATATAATCCTTAGAAATTTGAATATTTTTACAAAAATATCGCCAAACATTTATAGTTGGCATATGAAGGATTACTAAGATTTGCCAAAGTTTCTACATTTTAAAATAAATTTCCATCCTTAAAATCATCCTTGTTGCGCACATAGGTAGCATAGCACGGGAAGTAAAAGAAGTTGCGGAATTGTATGATAGGACTGCGCACATTTGGACTAGCCTAGAAGAAGATGAGAGGATACAACAATTGGATCAAAGACAAGAAAAGGTGACCACATAAGTACAAGATTTAAAAAAGAGGTAGAAATCAATGGCCATCCTGGAAAGGATGAAGAGTGCGCAGGAAATGAATAACCTGGAAGCATAATTGAAGGCAGTACAAAGAGAAACAAAAGCAAGGCATGATCAATTAGATCCATTGCAACAAGAGGAAGAAAGAATGATAGAATAAATGAAAACAGAGAAAGGAATACTAACACAAGCACATGCAGAAAGCAGGAAAGTGCTGAAAGAGCACATGACAATGCAGGATATGGAGATACTGGTAGAAACGAGTGTGCATGCAAAGGAGAAAGTGACAGATTTGGAAAAGAAGTTTCCTGCACTGGAGGTAGCGCTGCAACAAGTGAACTAAGTCTAAGTAGCTCGGGACGAGCCACAGGTTAGTGTTGGGGGCCTGTTGGAGCAGGAAGTTTTGGGAGTTAAGTGCAAAATGAACCAAAGGAAGTTGTGCACGCCAGAAAAGAAGAAAGATAAAGCGTGAAAAAGGAAAAAGAAAGTAGTGCATCGAGAAATAAGGAATTCCAAGCAAGGATGAAGACCAACCACGTGGAAGGAAGTTGCAATGTGGGCAAGTGGAGTCCACTTAGGGTTAGGGATTTTTTCAATGTAAGGGTTTTTACCCACTTTTTGTAGTATAAATAGAAGATGTATGAGGTAGATTGAGGGATTATATTTGGTATTATTTTTTAGGGGTATCTTTGTATCATTATCTTTGGTGTCCTTTTGGAGAGAGAGAACTTATTTTTGGAGGGTCATTTTTGAGTCTGAGGTTTTGTATTGTTGAGAGTTATGGAGCTCAGATGGATTCAATGTTGAGATGTAACTAAGGGTCAAGTCGCAATTTGTGGATCTTGGTGCGATACTATTCAACCTCAGATACACCATGATGTAATGAGGGCAACGCTATTTTGATGAAGAATGAATAAAGCAGAAGATCTTTGTGGACGTATCCCAAGTGGGGTGAACCACGGTAAAATTATGTGTTACAATGTGTCTAAATGCTAATTTTTGTTGTTTCTGCAATTATAAATGAATGGTTAGATGAATGCATCTATTATGGTTTATTTACATCACATGCTAGTATAATGAATGTTGGTGAATGGATAAATTGATAGATATGAATAATGTTATGGTAGAATGAATGTTAAAGTAGAACAATAGTAAAAAGAACATCCCCAATCAATTCCATGACTACATACATCTATGTCTTGCAGTCACCTATAAACCATTTGATCCAAAAAGGATCCAGATAAGGATAAGAATAAATCAAAACTCACAGAAGCAACTCAGAATGCTCAGAATGGCTCCAACAGATAGAGAAAGGGAAAAGATTCAAAGTTCCCAAAACTCGGTAAAAATGGCATGATCGTGAAGATCGCGTCACAATATTTCTAACGACGCAAATGGAACGTCAAATGGAGTTACGATTTGAAAGATATTCACGATCAAAGTTGCAGTCAAACATGGCCAGTCAACAAGGGACACATCATCATCTGTACTACTGACATCAGCAACTGATATGGTAGGATGACATCATCATACAAGATGTTCATGTCAGCATGCCACATGGAAGCACCATAGGCTTCCACGTGTCACTCTCCAATGGACTTTTCAAAGGTCCATATGGACCAAATGAAAAGTGCCATGTGGCACCCCCAAGAGATGCCACATAGAACCACCTAGGGAGTGCCACGTGTTAGTATGACAGTGACAAGGAAAACCACGTAAGAATACAGGTGGTCATATCAATAGGCACCACATGGCCCAATCATTGGGCGACACGTGGCATCCCAGGAATGCCCAATGTTGGCCTGTAAACGATTTTAGTTTAAAAAAAAAATGGCGAGTCGACCAAATTTGGCCGACCACGCCAATTTTAAATGATCATTGGCAGAGCTTCTACCGAACCGCTTAGCAGAGGACAAATAATGTAATACATATATATATATTAACCAACTACCAAAACAGAGTCCGGTGGGTTCGACCCCAAAACCTCTGCCTAGTCCAACGCCTTCATAACTCTACCCTAACCAACGCACCTATCGGTGTTGCTTGGTATATCCACCGTTGTTGTTATTTAAAAAGAGAAAATCCTCCCAGAACCAGGGGAGAGAGGCATGACCATACTTTACTACCACGGGCATGGATTTCGAGACGAAGATTGTCATTATTGTAGATTGCAGAGGGCACAAAAATCGAGACAAAATTCCTCTTGGGCCTGGGAGTGCCAGAGTCAGATCGGAGCGTGGAGACAGTCATTTTTGGCTAATTCGATGCCATGAATCCAATGGTGATGTTTGTTTTCTGATCTGAGCATTATTTCTGCAGTTTTATTTCAGAATGAGGTATATTCATGTATTTGCCAAATTCTTTTGCTAAGTTAATAAAAGAGCCTACCCATTTGAGAGAAGGACCCGAAGATGTAGTCCACTAGGGACGAACTCCGTTATCAAGATTTTGTGTTCATATATTATGCTTATGTCTCTTCATTTTTTAATTTTCCCTTCTTTAATGGTGCACTTTAATTTATGCTCATTTAATACAATTATGTATAAGTCACGATGAAAAGATCTTGGATCACCATCTCGGGTGAGACTGCGTTGTGCACGCTGTGCGTGGTGTAGCCTTTTGGTTTACCATAAGGGTCGATGGTGAAAAGGGTTTTCTTAGAGAACTATGGTAGAACCCGGGTCAGCCCATGCATCCAACACTGAACATAGTTTAGTTGCTAGTTTCAATCTCACGAAAAAATGAAATTGACCATGAGCTTAGTCTTTGTTCTTTCTCGTGCTCGTAAATACATGAGAATAGATTATCTAGCTTAGTATTTGTTCTTTCTCATGCTCATAAATACATGAGAATAGGTTACTGAGTATACTTTTATCACTTTTTTGGGCTCATAAAAACCATACAAAAAAAGGAACTCTTTGGAGTCTCCTTTAATCTCTTTTCAGACTCCCTAAACATGAAAAGATTGTCGAGCGATATTGTTTCCTTTCACACTCGTTAAAAGGATTTGAAAGGGATTATTTTGAGTGGTAGTTTACCCCCTTTTCAGCTTCGTAAGACTAACTATGAAAAAATGAATACTCTAACCACTTTGGTTAGAAGAGTTCTCTCTCGTATCGTTTTATACTTTTTCAAGCCTGGGGGACTAAAATTTACGAAAAGGTCAACTTTGGAGTTTCCTTTAAGTTCTTTTCAAACTCCCTAAACATGAAAAACCATCGAGTTTACCTTCTCTAGACTCGTAAAATTACTCATTGAAGGAAACATCTGGGACTGAACCCTTACTTCTTCAGGTTCATTAAACATATGAAGAGGAACTTATTGAAGGTGAGTTGTACCGAGCATATTTTATCCTCCTCGAGCTCGTTAAAAAGAAAAGAGGTACTCATCTATTTGGATGGGGGGGAATTTTTGGGAAATGGGTCGAGTTTTTGAAACATTATGGAAGCTGCTCTTAGTCACCCTTGAACATGGAACTTGTCTATATTTTTCTTATAG
>JASDQU011028242.1:5841-22940 GCA_032191745.1 Picea mariana
ATAAAGAAAAGTGACAAAATCAAGAAGGAATATTTAAATGATAAAGTATTGGAGAACTTTCTATTTATGGAAAGTGGTTAACCCTAAAATAAGGAAAATATGTTAAGTGACCTAGAAATGGGTTAAGTTTACTAAAAATGGGTTAAATGACCTAGAGGATGAAAGTATAAATAAGATAGAAATGGTCTCTTGTAGATCATCCTTTTTGTGGATCAATGGAGAGCTTCTTGTGAGAATATATTTTGTAGTATTGATGGAGAGCTTCTTGTGAGAGCTTCTTGAGCATTTTTGGTGTGGAAAACTTGAGCATATTGAATATCTATATGTGACTTAGGTAACCAAAGGATATATAATCCGAATTTCATAGGGAAGGTGAATAAAAGAGGGTTGGAATTCAAGGGAGGATAAGTTCTTTTCATGATGATTTCTAAGGTATGTTATTTACAGGTCATCTCACCATTTTCGTAATAACGTTTTTTATATAATGACTGAAACTGTGAGATTGATACTCCATTTATAAAACATATCCAAGTATCTGTGGTAAAAAATTCATCTTGTGGGTCATTTTATTTTTGGAGATGCACTCCGTGGAAAATAGGGTTTGTGGCTAGTCCATAAACTAGTCTAAAACACATGTTTCGGGTAAAAACGTCACAACTTCTTCATAACAGATCCAAATTTAGTTAGACCAATTGTGTTGGTTATATTATAATATTTAGTATGCCGTGTAACAGTTTCATATCAATTCAACAAATATTCTGTGCGGGGCATGCTCTACAAGGTCGCTCTCTAGAATAAGCTAAAATTCAGCAATGCATGCCATTTTTTCTATAACTCCTTTTCTGAGAGATTTCAAGTAGTGAAACTTGGAAGAATTGCATAAAACACAATGAAGAACATTTTGTATCAATTTCAGATATTTATTCATTACAGGTACAAAGTTATGATTATTTCAAGTTAGGGTTTTTGACTAATCCAAAACTAGTCATGATTGAGACAAGCAGTTGATGAGTTGGCACATACATGAGGTGTATAGTTGATGATGTTGTTACATATTGATGATTCATTATTGAAGAGTAGTTGACACATTATTGGTATATACTTGGTACATGTTTGGATGCACTTGTTTATGGTACAGGTTGATTACAAGTTATTTGGCACAGGTTGGTGCATGGTTGATGCACTTGTTTATGGTATAGATTGATATCTATTGAGGATTGTTGCCTCATATCAGTTGGTGTTGAGGATGTAAGCCAAGTCTTGCATTATAGAGCTAGTGATTTTGTAGATTTGTACTCTATTCAGTTGTTGTTGAAAAACCCCAAGGATTGTAGTCCGTAATAAAAAGAAAATTGTACATACATCTTGTGTTCTTTGTGTTCCTTGTGGTGATGACTTGTTGATGATATATTGCTAATATATGTTGCTGATATGTGTTGACATTTAACTAGTTATAAATGACAACAATGAGTAATGAGTTAATAGTGATTGTTAACTAAGGAGTTTTGGGAAAAAGAGCCCTACACTGTTCACCCCCCTCTCATTGTAGTCAGTGTGTCCAACATTTAATGTACATGGAATCACACTTATAAAAATTAAATAAAGTGTTACCTTCATGAGCCTAAGGCCATCAAACTTAAACCATAGAGTGGTCCTTATGGAGAAACCCTAGAGTGGTCCTTATGGAGAAGAGAACAAGCCCTCCAATTAAGATATTTTAGGTAACTTGATGAGTTGTTTTCATGGATTAACTTCTGAAATAGAAATAGTATGTGAATCACTCGGTTATCCTTATGATGAGTTGATTACTCTTTTTATGCTCAATTTTCATTTTCTTAAGATGGAACCATGTTGCAAATTATGAATAGATAGTCTTAAATGACCCGAGGCTTTGATATTTATTATGTTGTTAAGAGATTTGTTTAGTTAGTATTATTATTTAAATATCAAATGCTTGAATCATGTTGACTAATATAATACCAAACACCGTCACAATTCCAAGGGGGGAGAGATGCTTGATCGAAATGATATTTTTCTCTTGAAAATTGATTTACATACTATTTCTCACATTGCACTATTAGATCAACAAGCCCCTCTTTTTATGTTTCTATGAAGGTACATTACACCCAAATCGTGTTTGGATTGAACATCCAAAAATCTATTGATAAATATAGCTTGGATAGGAACTTTTTCACAGGTTTAGTGTGAACGTGTGAGAAGTAGTTTGTGATATTTCTATTTTAGAAAAGTAATTATATTTTGTAATTCAATTTAGTAAAAGATTTAAAAAGTGTTTTATTTAGTAGTTGAGTCTAAAAAGTGTATTTCATCATGTGTGGATGACTTAGATTAGGCCTAATCTCAGAAGTTGATCAAGGTTTTGGTCTCAGATAAAAGTATAAAGACAAGTTAATATAGAGGGTTCATACACACATAAAGAGTTGAACAATTGAGCAGGTTGAGAGAGAGAGAGAGGACAACCAAGAAAGAGGTGTTTCCAGGTAGCATACAATTCCATATAGGGATATGCACATTTCCATACTAGTGTACCTAATAGTTTCATATAGTTTTACAAACAAAGACCGTATGGATACATACACTCACATGAATAATATCTGTACATTCATACAAATACACGTTTGTGCAATCACAGTAAGAAGGCCATATTTCTTATCAGAGAATATTTTTTATAAGGTTGGGGGTTGCATAGGTTTAAAAAGACCTATTGGGCGATGGAGTCAAGTGAAAGCCAAAGAAAAGAGATAATGGCAGTGATCATATTACTTGCAGAAAATGAGGCAAAGTAAGTCTATCTTTCAGTAATCGATAATCATGAAAAAGTAGAAGAAAAAGAAAAGGAAAAGACCATCACAGTGAAAGTATCTATCAAGGATGAATTTTCACTACAACTTTAGAGGAAAAAGACTGAAGGCTAATAACTAGATACAGAGCACTTATCTTGAGTGAATTCTGACTAGTCATCATCGAAACAAAACACCTATCAACTGTGTCTAAGGAGCATGTAAAATGAATTCCAAACAGATTTTAACTCAATCGATAAAGGAATAGATAGATAATATGACAATGACAAAAACAGAACATACTAAAAGAATGACCGTGATGAATCTCACAATATCAAGTGAACATGTCTCTTCTGTATTACTCCATTCCGGGCTTTCAAAATAACTCTGCGTTCAAAAGGATCTCTCTCCAAAAGAGGTTTCCCCCCAGCCCCCTAGCCTTATTACAATGGATGAACCTTTATATAAATTCCCTCTCTCAAGGAGGTTGAATCCGTGTCATAGGATACCTAACAGAAAATGAACTAACTTCAACCGTCTTTAACTAATCATAACAGTAATCCGAACTAATTTTAAAAGCACAAACAAAATCTTAATTTCCAGCGAACTATCTATAATAGTGTATGCAATTGATTCGCCTCCATGCACAAAGATCTCTGAAGTTGTCGGGAGTTCATAATGAATAAACAGATCAACAGTAGGAGTATCAAGACCATGGGCAGCTACATTAGTAGCAATCAACACATTAAATGTCCCTCACGAAAGCCAGCAAGAGTCTTCTTCTCATTGATGCTGTGAAATATTACCGTGCAAAGGTTCAAAGGAAAGGACCCGACCCAATGCCATTGACAGACTATCTGTATTTTGCTTTGTTTGAGTGAAAAAGATACATTTTCCCCCTTTAGCATATTCAATTATCAATGGGTTGATAATGGAGCATTTCCTATAGGTGAATGTGGTGATAGATTAAAGTGATATTCTGTCTGCCAACTTCTGAGATGATTCACCAACAAGATCAGTAACAATAGGATCATTAAAATATTTCCTCAAAAGCCTCTGCACCCAGACAAGGATTGTAGAAGAAAAAAGCATACTTTGGCATTTTTTCGGCAATCTCTACATAATCACCTCAATGTCTTCATCAGAGCTCACATTTAGTATCTGGTCAGCCTCATCCAAAACAATAAACTGTACTTCTGACAAAACTAGTGCACCTCGATTGCTCAGATCAATAATGTGACCAGGTGTTCCGACAACAATATCTAAACCTTTTCCAAGAACATTGATTTGGCTCATTATAGGTAAACCCCCATAACAGCTTGGAGAAGATTCTTTATCAACCTGTTTTGCAAGTTCTCATGTTAGAGCCAAAACGAGTGCCAAGGGATATGACCCACGCTCATTTTAACGGTTGAATGATTTTTTCCAGGATTAGGATTCCAAAGGCGAGAGTCTTTCCAGTTCCATTACAGGCTCTGCGATTTGATGCTAGCCAAAGTCCATGTGCGAAAATTAACAAACGAAACCCTACCCGTCAGGCGCAATGATTGGAATCATGATTTTGGCTTTCAGACTTTCGGAGTGAAAGGGGAGAAGCTCATTCCTTTTCCGGTTAACTTTCTGAAAACGGAATTGGGTCTAGAACTTTGTCGATCGACACTTTATACTTAAGATGGAACCTCAATCCCTCTACGTTTGGGTGTTGGCTGGAACCTTGATTTCGGGTTTCGGGAAAGAAGAAGTAGTCAATCCAAACTTTAATTAAGCCGAATTTCTGAAATAGAGCTCAGAATAAACTTTGTGTGGGTCCTCTTCGTGAAATCTCTTGCATGCGACTGTGAGGGTTAGATTGTTCTTGTATGTCCTTTACTGGCAATGATGCCTCTTCCATTATGCCCGCTTCTCTACATTCCTGTGTTTGTAATTGTTTATCGACTGTCATTTGACATAGGGCTTCCCCATTCAACCGTCGCTTGATAAAATGAGAAGGCTCTTTAAGCCACCCGAGTATTCCTCACAATTAATATAGTAAAGTTTCTCATACTCTGCATGATAGATATTTCCCTTGTCAAAAACTCCTGTATAAAACTTCTTCACGATTTCTTCATGGCAAGGATTTGTTGTGCGAATGAACTTGTGACAAGTGATGTCCAGATCTTTCCACAATTCTCGGTAATCACATGCATTTTGAATGTAGTGGTATTTCATGTTTTGACCTTTAGTAGCAACAACTATGGAAATTTTCTCTCCATGCTCATTTGTTCCTGTTATGAAAACTACCTTTTTTCCTTATAATCTATGGGAGTGGGCCATGATATCGACTGCATTTTTATTTCTTTGTATAACTTTTCCAAACACAACATGCTGACTATCCAACCGGCATGCTTTCACAGTTGTGATAAAAAATTGAGATCCGTTAGAATCATGCCCTGAATTTCCCATGGAAACCACACTTGCATTGGAATGCTTCAGCTTGAATTTTCATCAGGAAAATTGCCTCCATAAATTGACTCACTACCGCTACCATCTCCAAATACTATATCTCCAGTTTGAATCATGAAACCATGTATGATATGATGGAAAGGAGTCTTTATAATGCAAATATTTTGCAGTTGTTTCTTTACCTTTCTACCCTGTGCGAAGAGCTCGAAAGTTTTCCACTAATTGGGTATGACCTTACCATACAAACAAATAACAATCTGACCAACATGTCATCCATTGAAATACTCCCATGCAATGAGGAAAATAATAAACTAATATGGGAAGACATGTGTCTCCATTCGACCATACTGCATAAGACGGAAGAGCAACTTCTTTCCAAGACTTTGGAATCGGATATATAATGCTACTAGGTTTGTTTCTTTTATATTAGGACAAAGGTTCTTGATATAAAGTACCTATGCTAGATAAGATATATAGTCAAAGACCATGACATCGTATAATAATGAAAATGAAATCCACACCTCTTGCATGAGAAGAAATTCCAGGTGCATAATTAGTGAATTTGCAACCTCACATTTCTCGGATCTCATCTTCTGATAGCTTGTTTGATAAAATCTCCATTTCTGAAATATTGTATTCAATGAAATTACTTAGGTTTGGTACTTGCAATTGTGCTTTGCATTCTGTACTGCTTACTTTCAAAAAATTCACATACGTTTGGAGGCTTATTCAGTTCAACATCATTGTTATCTGAGGAACGTCGATATTTTCAACACAAAAAACCAACGCGCATACAAAAAAACCCTACAAGGCCTTCAACAATCTGATGCAAGTTGGAGATAACTTGGAAATAAGTTTGATGCGATTCTCAAACACATTGGGATGAAAACACTGAGTAGAGAAATTTCCAAAATCTGTTACAACATAGGTTCCATATAGGGATGGTACTTTCCCGTAAAGTTCCAAGAATAGTAGACCACGTGCCTGCATCAATAAAGTGACCTGCAAAAACTCTGAACCTCGTCACTTAGTGTCTTGCAGCGATCCGAGCAGCGGAGGAATTTGACATTTGAGATCAGTGGAGTCACCAACGAAAACATGTAGACTCTATGAACCAAGGAGTTGCCAGGTGAACAATCACAACCAACCGAACATCTATCCCGTGTTCACCAATAGGAAATAGATCCGAACCTTTGTTGTATCCCAGGGAAGATAACTTCGTCCTCTTTCCCCGAAAACGGCGCCAAAAAATGTTATCACAAGAGTTGACTCTAGGCTGTAATAGAGCCAAGCCTTAGCACATTTTTAAAAGAAAAATTTATTTGTTGTTCGGAGCTTGACTTGGGTTGCAGCAAGCCAATCCCTGAAAATTGATTTAGAGTGTACTTATGACCTAATACACTCAAAGAGAGTTCTGTCAATAGCCAAGGGCTCTTTACTTAGGAATATTCAGTAATCACAGTAAGAAGGCCAGATTTCTTATCAGAGAAGATTTTTTATAAGGTTGGGGGTTGCACAGGTTTAAAAAGACCTATTGGGCGATGGGGTCAAGTGAAAGCCAAAGAAAAGAGATAATGGTAGTGATCATATTACTTGCAGAAAATGAGGCAAAGTAAGTCTATCTTTCAGTAATCGATAATCATGATAAAGTAGTAGAAAAAAAAAAGGAAAAGACCATCACAGTGAAAGCATCTATCAAGGATGAATTTTCACTACAACTTTAGAGGAAAAAGATTGAAGGCTAATAACTAGATACAACACACTTATCTTGAGTGAATTCTGACTAGTCATCATCGAACCAAAAAACCTATCAACTGTGTGTTAGGAGCATGTAAAATGAATTCCAAACAGATTTTAACTCAGTCGATAAAGGAACAGATAGATAATATGACAATGAAAAAAACATAACATACTGAAAGAATGACTGTGATGAATCTCACAATATCAAGTGAACATGTCTCTTTTGTATTACTCCATTCTGGGCTTTCAAAATAAATCTGCGTTCAAAAGGAGCTCTCTCCAAAAGAGGTTTCCCCCCGACCCCCTTGCCTTATTACAATGGATGAACCTTTATATAAATTCCCTCTCTCAAGGAGGTTGAATCTGCATCATAGGATACCTAACAGAAAATGAACTAACTTCAACCGTCTTTAACTAATCATAACATTAATCCGAACCAATTTTAAAAGCACAAACAAAATCTTAATTTCCAGCGAACTGTCTATAACAGTGTATGCAATTGATTCGCCTCTATGCGCAAAGATCTCTGAAGTTGTCGTGAGTTCATAATGAATAAACAAATCAACAGTAGGAATATCAAGACCATGGGCAACTACATTAGTAGCAATCAACACGTTAAAATGTCCCTCGCGAAAGCCAGCAAGAGTCTTCTTCTCACTGATGTTGTGAAATATTACCGTGCAAAGATTCATAGGAAAGGACCCGACCCAATGCCACTAACAGACTATATGTATTTCTCTTTGTTTGAGTGAAAATGATACATTTTCCCCCTTTAGCATATTCAGTTATCAATGGGTTGATAATGGAGCGTTTCCTATAGGTGAATGTGGCGATAGATTAAAGTGATATTTTGTCTGCCAACTTCTGAGATGATTCACCAACAAGATCAGTAACAATAGGATCATTAAAATATTTCCTCGAAAGCCTCTACACCCAGACAAGAATTGTAGCAGAAAAAGCATACTCTGGCGTTTTTTCGGCAATCTCTACATAATCACCTCAACATCTTCATCGGAGCTCACATTTAGTATCTGGTCAGCCTCATCCAAAACAATAAACTGTACTTCTGACAAAACTAGTGCACCTCNTATAGGTCAATGTGGCGATAGATTAAAGTAATATTCCATCTGCCAACTTCTGAGATGATTCACCAACAAGATCAGTAACAATAGGATCATTAAAATATTTCCTCGAAAGCCTCTACACCCAGACAAGCATTGTAGCAGAAAAAGCATACTCTGGCGTTTTTTCAGCAATCTCTACATAATCACCTCAACATCTTCATCGGAGCTCACATTTAGTATCTGGTCAGCCTCATCCAAAACAATAAACTGTACTTCTGACAAAACTAGTGCACCTCGATTGCTCAGATCAATAATGCGACCAGGTGTTCTGACAACAATATCTAAACCTTTTCCAAGAACATTGATTTGGCTCATTATAGGTAAACCCCCATAACAGCCTGGAGAAGATTATTTATCAACCTGTTTTGCAAGTTCTCATGTTGGAGCCAAAACGAGTGCCAAGGGATATGACCCACACTCATTTTAATGGTTGAATGATTTTTTCCAGGATTAGGATTCCAAAGGCGAGATTCTTTCCAATTCCATTACAGGCTCTGCGATTTGATGCCAGCTAAAGTCCGTGTGCGAAAATTAACAAACGAAACCCTACCCATCAGGTGAAATTATTGGAATCATGATTTTGGATTTTATACTTTTAGAGTGAAACCGGAGAAGCTCATTCTTTTTCCAGTTAACTTTCCGAAAATGGAATTGGTTTTGGAACTTTGTCGATTGATGTTTTATACTTAAGATGAAACCTCAATCCCTTTGCATTTGGGTTTTAGCTGGAACCCTGATTTCGGGTTTCGGGAAAGAAGAAGTAGTCAATCCAAACTTTAATTCGGTCCTATTTCTGAAATAGAGCTCGGCATAAACTTTGTGTGGGTCCTCTTCGTGAAATCTCTTGCATGTGGCTGTGAGGGTTAGATTGTTCCTGTATGTCCTTTACTGGCAATGATGCCTCTGCCATTATGCCCGCTTCACTACATTCTTGTGTTTGTAATTGTTTATCGACTATCATTTGACACAGGGCTTCCCCATTCAACCGTCGCCCGATAAAATGAAAAGGCTCTTTAATCCACCCTTGTATTACTCACAATTGATATAGTAAAGTTTCTCATACTCTGCATGATAGATATTTCCCTTGTCAAAAAATCCTGTATAAAACTTCTTCACGATTTCTTCATGGCAAGGATTTTTTGTGCAAATGAACTTGTCATAAGTGATGTCCAGATCTTTCCACAATGCTCGGTAATCACATGCATTTTGATTGTAGTGGTATTTCAGGTTTTGACCTTTAGTAGCAACAACTATGGAAATTTTCTCTCCATGCTCATTTGTTCCTGTTATGAAAACTACATTTTTCCTTATAATATCTGGGAGTGGGTCATGATATCGGTTGCATTTTTATTTCTTTGTATAACTTTTCCAAACGAAACATGCTGACCATCCAACCGGCATGCTTTCACAGTTGTGATAAAAATTTGAGATCCGTTAGAATCAGGCCCTGAATTTCCCATGGAAACCACACCTGCATTGGAATGCTTCAGCTTGAAATTTTCATCAGGAAAGTTGCCTCCATAAATTGACTCACTACCGCTACCATCTCCAAATACTATATCTCCAGTTTGTATCATGAAACCATGTATGATATGATGGAAAGGAGTCTTTATAATGCAAATATTTTGCAGTTGTTTCTTTACCTTTCTTCCCTGTGCGAAGAGCTCGAAAGTTTTCCACTAATTGGGTACGACCTTACCATACAAACAAATAATAATCTGACCAACATGTCATCCATTGAAATACTCCCATGCAACGAGGAAAATAATAAACTAATATGGGAAGACATGTGTCTCCATTCGACCATGTTGCATAAGACGGAAGAGCAACTTCTTTCCAGGACTTTGGAATCGGATATATAAAGCTGCTAGGTTTGTTTCTTTTTTATTAGGACAAAGGTTCTTGATATAAAGTACCTATGCTAGATAATATATATAGTCAAAGACCATGAAATCGTATAAGAATGAAAATGAAATCCACACCTCTTGCATGAGAAGGAATGCCAGGTGCATAATTAGTGAATTTGCCACCTCACATTTCTTGGATCTCATCTTCTGATAGCTTGTTTGATAAAATCTCCATTTATGAAATATTGTCTTCAATGAAATTACTAAGGTTTGGTACTTGCAATTGTGCTTTGCATTCTGTACTTCTTACTTTAAAAAATTTCACATATGTTTGGAGGCTTATTCAGTTTAGCATCATTGTTATCTGAGGAACGCCGATATTTTCAACACAAAAAACCAACGTGCATACAAAAAACCCTACAAGGCCTTCAACAATTTTGATGCAAGTTAGAGATAATTTGGAAATAAGTTTGATGCGATTCTCAAACACATTGGGATGAAAACACTGAGTAGAGAAATTTCCAAAATCTGTTACAACAACATTGATATAATCCTTCTGTCGTGCTGTCAGTTTATAGATATTTTCTATCTCATAGGCATGGTCTTCTTCTCTTATTGGTTTTGTGTATCTGTGACCTTCATCAGGATCAAGAGCTGCAATGACCTTAAGGCCATCACCTTCGAATTTCATTCTTCTCTTTTTTAGGTCAACAACAACCAAATTGTTGAAAGCCCAATCAATTCCTAAAAATGATCGGTAAGGGCAACTATCATCAACAATCTCAATCACTTCTAAATCTGCAAACGTCCTTACTTTGTTGATGTCCACAAGGACATGCTCTAGTCTTCCAAAGGGGCTCACCACCTGCTGATTAACCATCCTGAGCCTAATACAGGAGTAGATCAACTTAGGTTTTCCCATCAATGCCCAAGTTTTCTTCGTCATAACATTTACTTCTGATCCCAACTCGAGGACCACATAGTCTATGTCGTAGTCTCCAATCTGAGAACTAAGGTGTAGTTCCTTGTTTGTCCTTCTTTTCCTAGATACTTGATTCACAACTCTACTTAACAGAGGATCTATTCTCCCAACTTCATACTGTGTTATTAAGTGTTGTAGGTCCTGCACTACTTTTTCATATTTAATCAAATTGATGCAAGTATACAAGAAGTCCATAAGCTTTCTCACCTCTTTTCCTTGTCTAGCTAAGGCAGACTGATCAAATGCTGAGGAATTTCACATTCCCTTACTTCTGGTTGTGCTCTAGACGAAGAAGCTTGTTCTCCTACAAATTCTCTTCTTGCTTCTTCAAATGTATGCTTTTCTTTCCTTGGATAAAACAATTGTGTCTTCTCTACAACTTTTATGATCCCTGATCTATCTGTAGTGTTTCTTGGAGTCACCCTGTGTTCTCCTGTAACATCGCCTCCTCTAGTAATAATAGCGACTTGAGGATCCTCACCGTGAGGTTCAGTTGATATTAGTTGTACTTGCTGGTTTCCACCTCATCTTTCCTAAAGTTTTTCTAGCAATACTGGGCAATCTTCAATGACATGATCAAATGAATTACAGTAGCTACAAGTAGTACAAGGGTTTTGACAATCCCTTGCCAAATGTCCTGGTTGGGTGCAATTATAGAAAATGATCTGACCTCGACCCATTCCTCCTCGTCGTCCTCTGAATCCACTACGAGGGTTGAAGTTTCCTCTTCTTGGGGAATTGAACTGCACATTGTTTCCTTCTAAATGAATTTCTCCTTGAATTCTATATGTATCCCTCGACCTTTCATGCATGAGATCATAAGCCCTACAGTTCTCATCATGCCCCACAAATTTATAGAATGTGCAGTAAAGATTGGTAGGTGTCTGGACATATTTCTGGATGTAATAACATTCACTAGGGTGATGTCTATTTCTACATACATCACACCATGGTAGAGTATCCTTCTTCAAAGGGTTAGGTTCTCCAGAGGCCAAGTATTCATTAAATAAAGGGAAATGCTCTTTGTCATGGCCCTCTGATTTACATGTGATACACCATATATCTTCTCTTTTCTCATTTCCTTTGTTCTTTTTCATATCCTCAACCTGTAAAGATAAAATAGTTAATTGATTTAATATCTGGCTCATACTTGGACTGGATTATCCTACAAGGGCTGATTCTAGTTTCATGGTGATCTCCAATGCTTCATCCTATGAAGCAAATTTCTATTGCATCATAGGAACTTTGATATGTGGCAAGAGGGAAATGATGAACCATTCTTTATTATGTTCGTCTGGGATCTGAAAAATTAAATGACCTATCAGAGTCTTAAACCTCTAATCAAACTCCTAAACAGGTTTAATCACCTTCTTCTTGATTTCTTTCAACTCTGTAATGCACTATGACTCCGAATTAGGCTTCTTGAATTCTGCACTCAACACAGTCTTAATGTCATTCAACGATTTAGGTTGTCTAGGTCCTAAAGCAAATTTCATATACCAACTCAGTGCGCGGTCCCTCAAGGTAGTATTAAACTGATCTCTCTTAACAGCTTCATTGGTGACCTTCGTAATGCTCCAGACAACTTCACATAAGAACAAGTTCTGGTCAATATCTTCAGATCCATCTCCTTTAAAAATAGGCAACCTCATTTCATCTGCCATGGACTTTCCTTGGTTTCTTGACTGAGTATGTACTAAACTTCTTGTAACAATACTCTGAGTGTTTTGATTACTCTGGTTACTCTGGCTACTTAATGCTACTAAAGCAATAGGATAAGTAATAATACTTACTTCAAAAGTAGGCAGAACAACTGAAGTTGATGGTTCTCCTCGGATAATTTCTTCAGTATTTAATTCATATTCCCTTGCGGAATCTGAATACTCTTCATCTGTTATATCTTCTTCTTCTCCACTATAGAATCCCTCGTCTCCATAATTCTTCTTAAACAGGTTCACAATTAGAACCTCTCCGAACTATCTCCCACCGCGCGTGTGTCTAGCCTCTGTGTCGCTGCTGCTGTCTGAATTCTTGAACATTAGCTTTAAAATCCATTGATTACTATATCTTCAAGATATTCTTCTCATGCAATAACATCTTAATCTTTAGCTTCAAGAAGTGTAGAAAATTTCCTCTATGTCTCTTAAATAAATACCTCTCTGCTTGACTATATGATTCCACTCTGTAAATAACGAACTCAGTAATGTACCCTCCAAGAGTGCTATCAAACTAGAGATATAATACTCTAGACAGAACATTATCAACTCTCTTGACCCTCTTGATCAACGTCGTTGTCCAAACCACAGGTGGTCTAGATCTGATTTCAAACTGCGTGTCTGCTAGTCGGGCTAACCACTCGTATAGCTCCTTATGAATTCTTGTAAAGAAAATTTCATGCATGTCCGTAAAGATGTACCTCCCCAATCAATATTTTGTACTAATGCTAGGGTTCTTGTTATGATCTATGATGAAGTCCCTTTCTTGTTCTTCTATCAAGTTTTGAGTTTCTGTCTTTGATGGAAACCACCTTGAAATTCCCTCAAAAAGATCTCGGTCCCGACAACATAACCATTTGTTGGCACAAGGGAAGACCCGGTGTTCAAATCTAATAACGCACCAAAAATCCCTAATTACTAGCCCTTTCGACAACACATGTGAAGTAGATGAAGTCTCACACAAAGTAGCAATAGCGGGGTTGCAAGACACAGGTGTCTACAACCAGAGGAAATGCAAGGTGAATCCAAAACAACAACTCAATATAACCCAAAGAACTCTTAATAGTCTTACACTTAGCTTCACAAAGTTATCTTATACCTTCTCTCTTTAATAGGGGGAATAACCATGCAATAACAGTATAACAAATAGCAAATAACAAATCATCAACCATAAAGAACAACAAGATTTACGTGGTTCACCCTCTCCCTAGGGCTACATCCACAGAAATGTGTTTCTTGATATATTTGATGAAAACACACATTTCTATTTGCGCACTTAGCTGTAGATCTCTCTTTCTTGCTCTCTCTATCTCCCCTCCCTGCGCACCCAGCTACAGGGTAGATCTTCGCAACCAGCTGAAGATACAGAATACATAATGCTCTTACAAAAAAAACACTTATCTCTCAATATTACTCTCATCAACAATAATAGACAATAATATGAACAACAATAGTGAACCACCCTCTTGAGTCTTCTAGACCTTTATTTATACATTACATGACTCTCGGACATCCTTAGACCGAAGTCTAGGTGTCAAAACCCTAGATATAAAACCCTAGGTCCACATGACCTGTGTTTTCAGGGCTTCTCCAACCTGTCCTTCCTTGTTTTCCATGAGGTTCTCTAAAGTATCCGTTGGTGTCTTCTTCTGTTTGCTGAGTTGTCCACAATCCATATTCTTTGATGCTTTATCTTCCTTGATCTTCTCTTTCAATGACTTTCTTTTCCTTACTTAATTCCTTCTTTTCATCTTCTTTAACCACTTCGACCCTTCCTCAGCCTATGTGCCTTCCACGCAATTCGTACTTCGTCTTTATTCTTCCTTAATCTTCGCTTTCTTCCTTAATACCTAACCAAGGGCCAACACTAGGGTTAATTTTTTTCACACAATCCTTCGTGCAATTGGTTGCCTCTTTTATCTTATCTCTTCCTCAATGATGTATCACCAAAAAAATGTCATAAATAGTTTGAGGTTGACATTTTTATTTAATATCGTGGGTGATTTTTTTTGAATGAAGAAAAAAAAGAAAAACATGCATCTCTCTCACCCTCAGTGCTAGTGATTCCCAATAGTTTCAATGTGAAAGGTGAGAAAGTGCTATTGATTTCCAAAAGTTTCAATGTGAAAGGTGAGAGAGTGCTAGTGATTTCCAAAAGTTTCAATGTGAAAGGTGAGAGTCGACATATAGTTAGGTGAACATTGTGTGGGCTCACTTGAATCCCTTGGAGACTCTTCTGTTGGACACACCGACCACACTTAGAGGGGGGGGGGTGAATGAGTGTGGGACTCTTTTGCAAAACTTTCCCTACACAAGACTCATTAGTTAGCAATCACCATTTACTCATTACTTATTGTTGTCATTTATAACTAGTTAAATGTAAACATGCATCAACAACATATTTCATCAATAAGTCATCACCACAAGGGACACAAAGAACACAAGATGTATGTACAATTTTATTTTTATTACAGACTAAAATCCTTGGGTTATCAACAACAACTAAATAGAGTACAACTCTACAAGAGCACCATATCTATAATGCAAGACTCATCTTACACAACTCAACACCAATTTATAAGAGGAATCAATCTGCAACAGATACCAATCTGTTAACAGGTATGCTACCTGTCAGTAGTGCAACACGCGTATGTATGTGCCCTACTAGTAGTACAGCTCGCGTATGTACACGGACTGTCTGTACTACAACTTGTGTATCACTTCTGAGTTACTTATGGTTTTTCTCTTCAAGACAAACTCAGATCCTCTGTAGCCTTCAATCACATTCACTTCTGTATTTCACTGTCTAATATGAACCATAACCATTCACACCACATCCAAGCTCTCCAACAACGTACTCATTCTCCTCAACCATACAATATGAATTCTATTCAATCATGTATAAGAAACCATTATATTATGGCAATCATATCAATATTGAACCATAAGAGTTTTTCTCACACCTTAAACCAATACAAATCAAATCACTACAGCCATACCAAGAATGCCTTAAGCATTCATCATACAATATTCAAGAGTATCCATCAAGACAACTATGTAACCATACCAGAGTTTATATGACAGATCTGAGCCCATAGAGTGCAGATTTGGAACTTGCTTCAGCCTTCAAGAACCTGATCATCAACTTAGATCCAAGTATTCATGAATTCTTCACTGTACGCGCTTTGTCCTCCTTCAGCCTGCGTATATACATGCTCTGTCTCACTGCAGCCTGCATATGTATGCTCTTTGGCCCATTGTTGCTCGCGTACTCCTTCAGAAACTAGGGTTTCTGAACTTCTGAAACTTCTGCCATCAAGATCTCAAACTTAGAGAAACTTTGATGCGTCCATGAGATCCTCCATACTCTCTCTCTCTCAGAATAGATCTTCAATACATTCTCAAGAGACCCTTGTCTCTTATTTATACTCTCCAAGTAGCTTCCTTAGAAGCATCTTCTAGGTCACTTTGTCCAACTTTTCCCAATTTTCCACTTGTCCATATGTCCAATAGCCACTTGACTACTTAACCCATTTCCCTCTTTTTAGGGTTAACCTTCTCATAACTACTTTCCATAAATAGAAAGTTCTCCATTTATTTGATTATTTAAATAATCCTTCTTAACTTTGTCACTTTACTTTATTATTTAAATAATCACTTCAATTTATTTAAATAATATCTTCTTTGTAATAATTTTGACTTCTTTGACCTTTTGGGGCTTCATGCCATCATATGAGGGTCCTCCAACTTCGTAAGGTCTTAAATTTCAAACAATGAGGAGTTATGTGACATTCCACATACCACCAGAAATGAAATGACATGTACTATCCATCTAGAATAGTTTTACTTGCAAATTCATTGATCTTCGTATCATTATTCTATACTTAAGCATGGGTTCTTTAACCATACTTCTAGGATAACTTAACTGCAAAGCATCTTCCCGTGAGGGATTTCACCATAAGGGGACCACTTTGGAGTTCATCCATTTGTACTCCTTATCAACCATTATAACACAATAATGAGTCATCTTTACATCAATCCAAATTGGTTCCATGTATCAATGGCAACTCATTGATCCATCTTCATTTATGCATCATATGACTACTTGACATCATTCCATTCATATCAAGGATAATGCATATTACATCAGTATGTTATGACAAGACATAGTTCATTTGAAATCAATACTTTGACATCAATCAATCCAATCCTTTGACATCAATCAATCAATCAATCAATCCAATCCTTTGACATCAATCATTTGACATCAATGACAACATGATCCAACAATCTCCCCCTTTGGCATTAATGGCAATACCAACATTGATGTCAACACTAATCATTGATGGAAACATGTAGACAAGGCATTTCTCTACATCAATAGTCATCTCAATCACATAAATGCGACTATATCTCCCCCTTTGACATCAATGGAAAAGGGTAGTTCT
>JASDQU011028242.1:45783-59870 GCA_032191745.1 Picea mariana
GGCAGAATTTTGGGCACAAATTTCGAGACAGTCCATACAACATTAATTGTTGGGACAACCGTACAGTTGTACGGATTTCTGGTTCAGAAATCGAGGAGCAAAGCTACATGAATGTCCAGATAAGTTTGTGTAAATTTCTGAAGATGAATATGCTGTAAAAGAAATTTCTTAGAAGCTCAATAATAATGAAAATCCCTCTCTCATTGGTTTTCCCCTTGTGGGTTTTTCCAGGGTCAAAGTTAGACCGAAAATTCTTGTGTCTAAATTTTCTAAGTTTTGCATACTATTGATATTTTATTTCTGCATTGAAAATGATGTTAAAAATCCTCATGTTTCAGTTCTGAAGTTTATTTTCTGTTAAGGCTTTTATACACTGAAACTGTGCTGAAATTGGGTTTGGGCATTTAACTTTGGCTGAAAAATTAGCGAGACTGAAACTAGGTTGGGGTCTGAAATTTTAATAATGCTACTCCTTCTCACCCCATTCACTTGTTCATTCATGCAAATTTGAATTTGAATATGGAAGCTTGGGGAAAAGGGAGTTCTTGAAGGAAAATCAAATTTCTTTGATAAAAATGATATCCCAACACTTGTAGGATCCATGGAGAAACAAAATATGAACCAATATATGATATTAGGAACTAGGAATAAGTAGGAAAGATCTTCTTAATATCCTTGTAGGTTTTTGGCTTGTTTGGAGCCATCCAAGATTCAAGTCTATTGTCTAAGGAGCATAACGTTGTTGTAGTTCAATTTGAAAGAATATAGTAATAGGACCCTTGCTACACATACTAAAGAACACATAGAGGAAGGATATTCCTAAGGGGCTAGTTAGTAGAGAAGAGATCCTTCTTGTGTTGTATGGGGTAGTAGAGTGGGTGCCAAAGACTAGTCTATTTGAAATATTGACTTGATAACTCAGTGTTATGAGGAAAATATCTATGGCAAGGGGTAAACCACAACATACAGAATGAAACTCAGAAATAAACTCTAAACTCAAGTATGCTAGATAAATAGGAATTCTAACAAGAGAAGGATAAGAGCCTACCTCATCTGGACATACGAAGAATACCATGGCTGATATCACGACCAAAATCTTGATGCCTGCAACTTGTCCTCAACAACCAAGATACAAAAACATTTTTAAATTATATAGAATGTTAGCATATAAAATAGCATAATCCATTAACATGTATAACAAATATGCCCATGGAAAGTAATACAAATATTTGTGATATATAATTGGATGATAAAAGAGTATTTCTATTAAGGTAATCAACATAAGGACATAGGTGAAAAACTTCTGTAATGACACATATCAAAACCGAGAAACTAAGTCCCTCTAGCTGGGCCTTCACCACTTCAATCCTCTACAAAGGAAAACTCACAATTAGTAGGAGTAATTGAGTTTCTCCTTCTCAATATAGAAAGAGCTTGGGGGGTAAACACAAGAAGTTCAGACTTTCAAGGAAAAAGGGATGTAGACTCAATATGAAGTGAAATTTCTCCAGAGTGTCTTTGCTCTCAATGATGTGTGTGTTCAAGGATTGTATATGGATCAATTTATAGCCTCCAAATGGAATTTAAGGGTTGATTCAGAGCGTTTCTAGTATATGGAAGGTCAAGGATCATGGATCTTAGACAATGCATGGAAACCCAACATATTTTTATTTTTTGAGCACAAAAGTTGATGTACACATGCGGTAATGGAGCAGCCTGTGTATACACGAGCTGTCTAATTGTGGCCCGTGTATATGTGCAAAACTTTCAATTTTTGACTCTGGAGTGAGAAAAATGGGGGAACTTGAGTCTGCAAAGGGAAATGGAAGGCCGTCAAAGAAATATGTATGGACTGTGGAAAAAATTTCTATAACAGATGCCCCCTAATGTGTGAGGTCAGAGGAGAAAACATGATGATTGAAATACATTATAATTCCTAGAAGTGGAGTAATGAGGACTCAGTTGGAAAAACTAGTTACTCATGAGAATATTACAATTCATATTGACTCTGTACACATGGTTTCCAAACTGAATTACATTGCAGATCCATGTGGATATATATCAAATAGTTGTTCATGTCCATGAATAGGAAATACAAAGTGGACACATGCCATAGGATGTCATAGTCACGAACAAGAAACAATGGAGTCCAGTCTCAAAACCAATTGAAGATATCTGTATATAATGGAGTACAATTTGATCTTCCATGATTACTAAATTCATATAGGTATTGGTCTGCTGAAAGTCAACAATAGATATGAGATCCTTCTATTGTGACCTGGAGGTATTCTACAATATCCACTGAAGATGCAAGCCTACATCATGTGAAGAAAGGAGTTGAAGTGGAACACAATGAGACTTCATTTGATTACCGATAATTGAGGTATACTGTTAACAAATGTAAGACAACCCACCAATAATGAAAGTAGGTGTAAAGGCACCGAGTACATTCAACAAGTGTCAATAAGGGTGTTGAGGTAGAACACTTGAAGAATCCATCGATCATGAGACATTAATGTATTCCCAATTATGAATGGCAGGAGAACCTACCACTGATGACTGCAAGCCTCTAGGTACTCATTATGACTCTAGATCTTGATTTCATAATAGATGAGCTGAATTCAATGAAAGGAGACCAGCTAGAAGGAGATAATCAATGCATCTCTCATTATTCAGCGTGAGGTACAAAGAAATATCTTGATGATTAGGAAGAGTTCAGACGAATAGGATGTTCATGAACCAACGACCATGTACGTCTCTCACATGCACCAGATGAATTTTGTACACGAGAGAGGCCCTTTGACTAGCAACTAATAATGAAAAATGCCAACATAGGCGAGGAAACCACCAACATGGTCTAATGGAATCCAAGACACTACATGAATCCCAATGTGTGAATAGATTTCTTTCCATAGAACACAAGGTAAACCCCCTAATCAACGACCAATGGAGAGATGTCATCTACTAGGTTCAAGGTCACCTACCAATAATGAGAGTAGGCCTAGGGTGCAAGTTAGGACAACAACTTCATGTGATTTTGAGGTTCACATGTAAGGGGATGACTGGCATGCAAATTCAAGAGTTTTGAGAAATGGCCGACATTGGCTTATACTTCCTTTGAACAATAACATGAGACAAATGAATAACTCAAGCAACATGGACTTAATACTGATCATTGACAAAATTTTGTGACATAGGAGGCATAAAAAAGCTCTCCATAGGGAATGGAAGAGTAACTAGTCAAAGGAGTAAACTCTAAGAAACAAGTTCGACTTCCTAAGGCCATGCTAAACCCAAACCTTGGATGAAATGGAATCAAGAATTTGTGCTCTATTCAAAGGTGACACGATAGGAGATAATATTCTTTTCTCGCCTGCATTTTTTTTCCATAGTACAAGAAATGATATGATACAGAAGAGGAAACGAGTTTCACGAGTAAGAAACTAGTTCCAAGTAGTGGAACATACCTATGCTCAATGATGGGAAATGCATGCGGGACATGGACACTCAGGGGGATGTTTCCTCTACGAGTAAATGGTCGTCAAGTTGCAAAGGTTATATAGAAATCACTGCTTGGATAATGTTGAGAATTGTTGGGGAAAGAGGCTTATAATGAGAAAGAGAGAGCCAACATTAGGCTCACCAATGCAAGAAGGATAATGGGATGTAATTACAAATTAACTCAAAAGTGTCCTTTCTCATAGATTTGGCCCCTAGGCTTGAAAAAGTATAAACAATACCTAGGAGAACTCTTTTATCCAATGGTGACTAGAGTATTCATTTTTATTAAGTATTCTATTTGGTCCAAAAAAGGGTTAAAATTATACCAAAATAAACGTCCTTTCAAATCCATTTAATGAGTGTGAAAGAGACAAGTTCACTCGACAATATTTTTGTTTTTTCGGGAGTTGGAAAAGAGCTTAACCAAGAATCGGAGGGAGCCCCATAAGTAGTGGTCGGAATGAGATTGAGTAATATCAATGAAGTTCGAATGCAACATCATATTGGGACTATAAGGGGCTCCCATACCTATGGAGTAATTTCTGCATGAGCACCAAATGAAAACAATGTTCTAACTAGGGTACCCATGTTTGGTAAGTCTCTACCATTTAATATCGACACTTCTAGTAGCAGTGACAAGGTTTTGTGTCACTACCAAATGGATTTGTAACTAGGGAATATGAATCATGGTCATAAGATGATTCATAAATGCAAAGTGGGGTGAAAACATACCCTATATTCCAGTGATGGTAAATACCTATCAGAGGCACAAACGGGTTGAAGAGTGTTGGAAATCCACAAAACCGTGGAAAAAACCACTTCAAACTGAGTCTTATGCTGCTCAATTAGTTCATTTGGTTTAAAAAATATGAAATATAGGGTAAAAAACTATAGAAAGTGGATGAATTTTTTTACAAATAGTAAAAAACAAGAAATTTACCATATCATTTGAGTTTTTTCACCCACATAGTGCATTTTAGGCCATTTTATCCATGATCTTCCATCAACGATTCCATAATCTACAATCAACGAAAATGGAAATCGTTTGGACCAAGTAAGTGCCCATACTATCCTCTTCCATTTTAACGGTTTTATTTTTAGTTTTAGTGCCCAATTTTTTAGTATTAGAGGCAGTAAATTAGAAACTAGGGTGTACGCGGGTTGTAGTTCACTGGTTCGTGTACACGACCTCATGTATGTAGGAAAGGCAAAGCCTACCCATGTATATGAATCCCTATAAGCGACTGTCATAAGGGTAGCCTGCGTACAACTCCGTGAGCAAGTTTTTTGAAAAAATTAACTCAAAATTGGTGTTTCCTTTGCAGGATGGTGCTTGAATGGAAGGAAAGGGAACATGAGGAGGTTTATGCTATAGTATAAAGGGATGTGAGGGACCAACAAGATTTACAGATATGTGGAATATATAAATTTTGGGCCATAAAATGGATGAGGGCCCAAGTGAGGTTGCTCTAAACAATGATAAACTATTTGGAACCAGAGACTGAAACATTCAACCTCAATGGAAAACCATTGAGAATTTAAGTGGAATATATCTACTTCATAACAAGGTTGTCTCAGGGTGAGGTGGTGAATATCAAATCCCAAGGGGATGGAGGTGGGAGGACTATAGAGGAGTACATTGCCACCTACTTCATTGAAAGTACAAAGAAAGTGGGGAGCCAACTCCCTATTAGGGCGATTGATAACCTGAGTCTGAAGATCATCATTATAGTTCTCACACGGATATCAGGATCAACCTCACTGCATCAGACATCGAGGCCGATCATGTTCAATGTTGTGGAGTGTTTGAGACCCACAATTTACGATTGGTGCACCTCACTATTGGACAACATGAATATCCAGTTGAAAGATTACAAACTTGGTAGGATGAGGAACTTTGGGTTTGCATCCATAATGTGTATTTTTTTTATTCAAGAGGGTTCCAACTATGAGCCCTAGAGTAGATATTACTCCACATGATCTACATGATCCAACTATGTCATGGTGGACCAAGGTGATGCGACGACTAGGAGGTGGTATGGTGCCAACCCCCTACAACGATGAGTTCTTCTAGTGTTGGCGATGAAAGATCATTGAGATCAATGACTACCATTATGAGGGGATATACTACCAATGGGAACGAGACATGTCATTTCCACCGGGATCCACCTTTGGAGAGATGAGTGAGAATTGATTTTATATATTTCTTTTTTTTGTTTCGTGTTTTTCAATTTGATAGAGGAAAACAAAAACGAAAATATTTTTGTATGGTATAATGTATTAACGATTATTTATTTTATGCAAACATATGTCCACGATGACTGGATGGGTATTCACGACATCGAGGGAGGGGTCGAGGAGATGAGATGGTAGGTGGGGACGCAGAGAGAGTTCTCTAGAATGTATAAGGAAACCTATCTCATCTGATGCACAAGGTTCCTATGGTCCAGGTGGAGGATATGCTAGAGGTGATGCAACGATAGATGGTGGGTGTACGCCATGCGTGGATGAGGCTCTTCCGGTGTCTTGAAAACGCCATAGTGTGTTATTATGAAACACACCCAGGACCTCATGCATAAATTAAATGTTATGTGATGTATCGACCGTATATGTATTTTAGGGATACAAGCCCAAATTTGTACTATGACACCATATTTTTTGGACTATAAGGATGAAACATAAAAAATATTTTGGTCTTCATATTTACTTGCATATCTTACAATGGATGAATGTATGAATGTGTGTTTTCTTTACTTATTTATGTGACAAATTCCAATCTAAAATGTAATTAGCATATGCATTGGATACTTGATTAAAACTTGTAGGTATATGATTGTAATTAATAAAATCAAAATATCGTTCCAAAAGTTGTACCCGAAGGAAACATCGAAGTAATGTAGGATCTCGTACCCAGTAACTGTCGTTCAATTTACATGCAACTAACTAGGAATCTAGGTGAACTTATAAAGATTGAAGAACATGTGAAATGGTGTCGTGAAATAGCTCTATAACAACCCTATACTCAACCACATTATTCATTGATGTCTCCATACAAACACCACCTGAAGACACCAGTTGTCACTCAGGGGAATAGATAACCCAAGCGGTGGAATCCATGTTCCGAGTATGATGACTGACACTGTATACAAATCCTAAGAAAACCTAAGATTCCATTGAAATCTACCAACGAAGGGAAAACTAAGTAAGCAAGATGACGACCTAAAAGAATAAAAAGAAAAATATATACACTAACATACATTAGTATACAAAGGTCATGCTCAAGCTTGAAGGCTCAAGCGTAATATCATTTAAAGTAGAACCAATTTCTGGGCTCATCCAACACATTTCCCTCATAATATTCTAATTCGTAGGATCCTTTTTCAAGGGTGCATCTAATGATGCAAGGACTGTGCCACATGGGATTAAACTTTTCTTCCCCCAATGGTTCTTTAGCTTGGTCATCAAGAAGAACCAAGTCACCCTTAGCGTACTATCAGGGACAATTTTTTTTATTGTACTAGACATTAACATATCATTTATATTCTTCGATGGAAACAATGACATCTTGACGCTGCTCTAAGTGTACAAGGCGCTATTCAACATCGATTGTGTTAGGTAGGAGCTCGACTGCCAACTTGAGAGAAGGAATTTCACATTCAAGAGGAAGGATTGACTCCACCCCGTGAACTAACTGAAACAGTGAGAAACTAGAGGAAGTCTTTATTGTTGTTCGATATTCCCATAGTGCAGGGTAAGGCATCACATGGAAGTTAGATTTACTCTTCCTAACAATCTTTTTCAAAATGGTCTCGAGAGATTTATTCATGGCCTCTACTTGTCCATTTTCCTGGGGATAGTAGGGTGACAAATGATCATGTTTAAAACCCAATCTAGATGATAAATCTATCATCATTTCATTTTGGAAGTGAATACCATGATCAATGACAATCTCCTTTGGGATTTTGAACCGAGCTGTAATCTGATTGAATACGAAAAATGTTGCAGTCTCACCACCATATTTAACGATAGGCATGGTCTCATCCCATTTAGTAAAATAATCCACGACCACAATAATGTGATGATACCCCCAAGTCGAGGTTGGGTTTCGTTCCATGAAATCCACCCCCCACTTAGTGAAGGGACCAAAAGTGGTGACTGGGTGCAGAGGGGCATGATGCAAGCGCATCTTATGAGTGAACACCTGGCAAGGGTGACACTTCTTGACTACTTCAACGCAATATTTAAAAATTGACAACCAACAATAACCATCTCGCATTATATTTTGGGTTGTAGCAAGCCCGGATAAGTGACCACCACATGCCCCACTATGGTAGTCATTGAAAATGGCTTCAACCTCTTCATGATTCAAAAAATGACACAAAGTAGCATCCACTCCTTGAAGATATAATGTGTCATCAATAATAAGTTAGTTTTTGGCCTGATGGCGTATATGTTGTCGGTCGTCTCTCGAAATATGATGGGGGAGATTAAGGGTTTGAAGGTAGATTAAATATCTCTGTACTAGGGGTCCGAAGATGAGATAAGGAAGATGTGTTCATCCGTGAATGAATCATCATGATAAATTTCCTCATCATCCCTAGGGAAGTATGACATCCATTCTGAAAGCACTAGTGACTTCTTAGATTTAGCAGAAACAAAATCAAGATCAAATTCATGTAGAATCACAATCCATTTATTGTATTCCCCCCCTATGATACGCCATGCAAGGGAATATTGAAATGGATTGATATCAACGACCACGGTAGTCTTGTAGAGTAATATATAGTGTTGTAGTCTTTGAACCGCATGCACGACTGCTAAGGCTAGATTCTCTACATGAGAATACTTAATTTCATGACCAATTATATTTTGGATAAGGTAATATATAAAATGATCATGGAGATCATCATATTCCTGAACTAGAACCATACCAATCGTCCCTTCATATGCGACAATATAAATCAAGAAATATCTACTATAGTTCGGGGGCTTCAATAGAGGTGGCGATACCATGGATTTATTAAGAGCATCAAAGAACTCCTAGGCTCGCTCATCCCATATGAATGGAGTATCTTTCTTCAAGAGATGCATGAACCCCTTAGTTATACTAGCATAGTTATCTACAAAATGACGCAGGAAGTTATCCTTCCCTTTGTAAACCTTGAATTTGTCGAATGTTGTGCGAGGCAATTGAAGTATTGCCTCAACCTTCATAGGATCCACCATGATCCCATGCTCATAAACTATGAATCCAAAAAAATGGCCATACCTAACGAAAAATATGCATTTGTGAGGGTTCATTCAAATGTGATAATAATGTTGAATGATCAACCCTCTTGCGAGAGTGAGCAACGAGATCATCTAGATAGGATTTGAGAATATGCTTAAGATCGTGAAATGCAAAGGTCATGAAAAATTGGAAGGTTGTTCCATCATTTTTAAGATCAAAAGGCATTTTCTGGTATGCAAAGGTACCTGAAGGAAAAATAAACGTTATCTTGTGTTGATCCTCAGGTTTAATTTGAATTTCATTATAACCTAAAACTCCATCCATAAAAGAAAAAAACTTCACTTCTTGCACACTCATCAATAATATGATCAATAAAAGGAGTGGGGAAGTTATCTTTAGGACATGCTTTATTTAGTTCCCTAAAATCCATACATACACATATGGTTCTTGCTTCTTATCTATGGGAAAAAGGTTGGATACCCATTCGGTTAAGGGATCTGGGTAGATGAAGCCAATGTTGAGAAACTTCTCCACCTCTGCCTTAATAACAGGGGCCTTCCTGGTATTTACAACTCTAATTCATTTTCGAACATGTTTAGCATTCATATAAGTTTTAATTTGATGTTTGACAATACTAGGTTCAATCCCTGACATCTCTTCATATGACCAGTAAAATACATCTTAGAATTCCTTGAAGATATTGGTGTAGACCTGAATTTATTCATGCGAACAATCCACACCGATATATACGTTTTCAATTTTACTAGGGGTTCGAGAGATGTAGATCATGATGGTAGAAGAAATGTTCAGCATGTTTCCTTCAACATATATACCATGCATATCTAATGGAGCCACAACGTGATCGCCGATCTCACTCAAGGTGTACCTAAATTCATCCTATTCAATCCATTCAAGCTTCGGGAGAAAATAAGATCTATGATGAAGGTCATCCCAAGGATTATCTAGACCAGACATGGCCTATATGATGGCTTCATCTGAGGGTAAATTATCATCGATGTAGTCATGCGAACAAGATTATTGTACAACCCATATGGGCTTTGAGACATGATCCACCTCGTTCGTTTGTGAGGAGGGAGGATCCAGGTCTGCAGTAGCTTCTTGTAAAGAGTGATATGAAATTTCTACTGCGGATAGTGTCATTTCCATATTGATGTGTGAATGACCTTCATATGAAACATCTAGAGAAGGTAGGGTCCATGGGTCATTAAGATATGATGTACAAAAATGAACAGATCGTAGTGACAATGAAGAATCACCGGAGATGGCATCGAAGTATGAGATTGGTGTCGAGAAATTAAAAGTTCCCATCAAGGGGGAATACATACCGACACCAACGTTCTTAGTTTCCTGCTGAGAATTATCAATAATGGGGACCAAAGGTCCCACAGCTGCAGAAGGACTAGGATGCACAAAGGACAATTGGTTGATCGTCACAATCTTACCTTCATGAAGAAAGCATAAAACACAAAAAACCAACGACACAATGGTTTTCATAGCATAAGTCCAATTATGCCCCAGTAAAATATTGTAGTTGAGAGGTGCATCAACCATCTTGAGCTTGACCTCCATGGTATTTCCACCTAACTGGATCAGGAAAGTGGGAAGGATACCATGGGGTATGAATAAATGTCCATCAAATGCGGTCAACATGGTCATGGATTGGGAAAGTGGCAGAGAGCCAATGGATTTCCAACAAGATAGAGAAATTATGGATGTCGAAGTGCCTTCATCAATGACATTACACTTTATGGTGACATTCATACCCTCCACATGGATGTGAAAGGCCACATGGTAAGGAAAGAAAGGATTAAAATCCACAACATCAAACTTGACAACCTTCAATCCACTTGGGTCTAGAGCTCCTAAAGAAAATAACAATGCATTCCTCTTTGTGGGACATGTTTGGAGCACCTATAAAGTCGACATCTCACATGGTGTTTGGCCCAAATCCTCAACAATAGATTAATTTTGGGTGGCTCTGGCATTAGGATTGTGGGAACAGTGCTTAAGTACTCCTTTCAGAATACGAGGTAGAGGTTTTGACTTATCAATCTGCAAAGGTGTTTTTGGAGGAGGAGGATTTGGACCTATAACAAGCTATGAAGAACCATAATCACGAGCTTCAGTGGCTATACTAACCTCATATTTAACCATATTGACGCATAGATGCCCACCGTCATGTGTCGAGGTAGTTTTACTTCCACTCAACACATTTTCGGTGTTGGAGGATCCCGAGGTCATATTTTGGTTATGTGGAAATGAGTTAGTCAACATAGAAGGTTGCTGCACTACGAGCCTTGAGGATTCCTCAATCTTGGGGCACAAGTGGATAAGGTGATCATCTTTACAAATTTTACAAGGAAAACTCACCTTCCTATTTTCTTTCTTTCCCTCCCCAACATTATTATTAGGTTTATCATTATTATTTTTGTCCTTGTATTTATTATTTTTATTATTTTTCCCACCCTCACGATTATTACCATGTCCTTTCCTTTTGTTCCCTCTGGATTTTTTTTCACTGTTTGAGTTCGTCGACTGTACATAATGAACATATGACAACTGGGTGGGTGAGGATGAAGTTGTAGCTTGTCCTACTACAGACGAGTTAAGAGACAAATCTTTCAGCTAGTTCATCACCAGGTCTGCAGTCTTAGCATTTGTAGAGCCTATGATGCCATCGACATGAGGCCCAAGATTTTTTCTAGGATCATAATTCAACCGCGATGCATCCAGGATAATTTCGTAAAACATCCCATACTTATCATATATAAGGTCTAACTATTGGGCTTTGATGATGGCCTCTTCCTTAGATGTCACTCTGGATGTAGAAACATCCTTCAAAATATAAGGCAACAAGGACATGAGGCACCATTCCAAAAAAAACTCTTGAGGAATGTAATATTTAATCAACCTCTTCCATCTATGCCACTCTTGAATATGATTAGATATGTGGGTGGCCTTATCTTGACGAAAAGATGATAACAGTTCTATTTCGACATCATAACAAATTGACAATTGGAAGTGGTTGAGAAAAACTAGGACCATTTGATTGAAAGTTCCATAAGTCCCCCCAGGTAGCGCAATGTACCACTTTGCAAAAACCCCCATAAGGGTGCATTGAAATAGTCTCAAAAGAACATAATCGTCATTAAAGAAGTTAGACGAGAACCATAGGTGAAAGGTAATCAAATGATCACTTGGGTCCTCACCAATCTTTCCCTCAAACTTTGGAATGTCAGAGAAAAGCTTGGTAGGGACGGGGGGGCATGATGGCTCATGACGCATAGGTTCATTCATCAATTTTGACAAGTATGGAAGATTTAACATGGCCAGAAAAGGGAGCTGAGGTTGGGGTGTCTGATCCCATGCTCTCGTGAAAGATTAGGTTTGAGATATCGCGAGAAAACTAGGGTTCTGGCATACACCATGGCCATGTCTGGTAGAATAGTATCCTCCTCCCAACTGATTCATAAAAGGTTGTAGGGGAACCATCCCCAAGGTAAATTCTTGTGAGGAGAAAATGACATGATAAGGATTACTCATGTGAGGATATAAGTTTCCCCAGATGAGGGAACTTTGTGCTGGGGTTTCCCATACCATAAAATTGACTCCCCCATGATGAAACACTATAGGTTAGAAGAAGGTTCACCATAATAAAAGTGTTTGTAGGAATCAACGTTGTGGAAGAAGTAATGGCAGACGAAATATAAGAAGTAAACTGACCTCCCATTTGAGCAGTCCACCATGGAAAATTGAAGCTAGGATTGGGTCTGGAGGAAGGAGGATTCCAACCTTCTATCATGGGAATTGGTTGAGGGATATGACCCCCACGAAACAAGAAAGGAGTATAAGGAGGCGTTGTGCCCCAAGAATTGAAACTAGAATTCACATTAGACATCGAAATAGAGGATGAAAAGTGTGAAGTCATGTTTGTCATAATAAGAGAGAAAGAATTAGAGGCCCAAGGAATTGAATGAGTGTTATGATTCAGTGAACCGCCTGGGAACACAAAAGGATTCGTTCTCATGGGCTGAGTAGAAACCACGGGTTGGGAAGTATTAAGTAAAAGATTTTCTAGAATCCAAACCATCGATGATGCATGAGTCAAGGGGACTCCACTAACTATAGTGGAGCATGGAGTCGAATGAGTTCTCGATAAGTTCATATATGAATCAATACTCATGGTAGGACGATCGCGAGTATGGGAGGTGGAGATATATGTACCACGCTTATTAACTTATACACATTTTAGAGGTGACGTCATTAAAGGATATAATCATGGTGGTAGATTCAAAATATGAAGAGAAAGACGAGTAGGCTAGTCTTGCTCCATGATGACTCAAAAATCATGATGAAATACAAAATCCTAAGGATAACTAACAATCAAAGAGAAAACTCCTAAATAAAACTAAAATCCAATCCACGCAAACAAGATATGATGGATGAAGGGACCTCCCAAAATAAAGAAGGTATGCCTCTCCCAAGAGGGGATGATACTCCTGAACAATAGAGTGGAGGTAACATAACCAGTTATAAGGACCCTCGTGGGATTCATAGTGCAGTTAGTTAGATTCCTCTGGAGAGAAAATCCTCCATAAAGTCTGTGTGTTGTCCGATCCCTATCTGAATCAGGTTACCTGCAGAATAACCCCTGCAAGAAACCTATGTGTATACCTAGGTCAAGCAACTAAAGTCTCAACAGTATAACCAATGCTCAAGTGAATAGTCCCAAGTTTGGTACACCATATGGGAAGGGTAGAAAATCCCAAAATATCGAAAGCACCACCTCTCAAGGAGGTAAAGCCACTAGCGAAATCCCCAAATACAAATAGAACCCCCAAAATATCTCTGACACTAGGAAGGTATTAGAGGGATATCTATGCAACCAACTTCGCACAACCTCATGCTTAACTCTGGTGTGAGAGGAGCCTCCTAAGGACACTAACTACACAATGGGTTTCACCACTCCCTGGTCAGACACATACGTTGATTTTAATAGCCTTGGAGAAGTTTACTCACAAAATCCTATTCCAAGGCCCTAGGTCCTACACTTGTTTGTGTACCCTAAAAAATAAAATTGCTTCTAATCAATTTTAATTATTCAACACTAATTTTAATGGCTTCTTCTTACTCAATAGGTTCGATCGTGAAATTGATGATATAATGACTTAGCATATATAAAAAGAAGCAGATATAAAAACAATGCTAAGTACAAGTCTTGATTTTAAAATATATGGTATACTTCTAAATGTTGTTATTATAATGCAATCTATATAATTTCAATGAAATGCAATCTTTCCTAACATGTCAACACTAATGTAATGCATCCAAAAGT
>JASDQU011028243.1:15368-31512 GCA_032191745.1 Picea mariana
ACCCCCGAAGAAAAATTTTGGGAAAAAATTCCTTGTAAAATATTGTAATTTCATAATCAATCTGGACCTTTCATTATAAGGTCACAGATCTGATGGTAGAAGTTATTTTAGGGTTTTTTTTCCCTAGAAGGAAACCGTATTTTTTAGGGAATTGTATTGCAGTTGTGTATTATCGCGAATATTGTATTATGAGAGAGGGGACTGTGAGAGAAAGAAGATGAAGTTACAACGGGTGTGTTGTAGGCTGTATCCCTTCCTTTTGTTGAATAATAATAAGGGAGGACCTGTAAATTTATCTGGTTGACGTATCCCACACTGGGTGAACCACGTATATTTGTGTCTCTATTATATTGTGTATCTTTTGTGTTTTATTTCCACATTTGTTTTATTTTATTTCTCTGGAATACTATTTTTCTAACAGTATGGTGCATCGACAGAGGAAGACTTGAAAGGATGAAAACATAAGTGTTAAAAAGGGTGAAAGGATGAAAGGATAAATGGCACAGAGAAGGGTCAATGACACAGAAGAAAATATGCAGGGTGTTTTGAACCAGTGCGATGAACAATGCAGTGAAGTGTGCTGAGACGAAACTAGTGAGATGGAATGGGATGCGACAAATTGTGTGGAAGATTGCACAAAAGAAAATTTGCAAGGCAACTTGAGCCCATGCGAGGAATGACGCAGTAGAGTGTGATGAAAAAAATATCGTGTGACAAGCGATGGAGTGCAATGTGACAAGATGAACAAAGCGACTTGATGAGCGTACTGTAGGGCAAGTGCGACAAGATGAAGACTTGTGACTTGAGCCTTGGGCTCTTATACTATCTTTGTACTATGTGCTCTATAGAGCAAAATGTGATTTGTCGCATCATTCATGATGAGATGTTATGATAAGACTAAGTTTTGTTATTGGAGATGAGCTGGTGCTCATTCATAGGAAGATTTGGTCTGTTTGATTTAGTCAAAGAATGTCCAATTGGACCTAATCAAGATTTTTCCACAATATAATCATCACACGTCCACATACTTTATTTAGACATAAGTGTAACTGACAAGACTTTGATCTAGTCAAGATTTTTCCACAGTGTAATTGTCATGCGTCTACATACTTTGTTTAGACAAAAGTGTAACTAAGGAGACTTTGATTTGGTCAAAATATGTCCACAATGTAATTGCTATGTGTCCACATATAGAAAAGGGAATTTAGGAAAAAACATTATAAATAAGGATGTTCTTTATTCGATTGATGTGTGGATGAAAAGAGAAGAAAAAGGACTTGTAACTGTTCAACCAAAATTGAATTGGAGACATATCAGATTATTTTTTGTAAAGAAAGGTCTGTAATATTTTTTAAAATGAATTCAAGGTGGTGGGGTGGTGCTAGGGTGAGTTGAAGCTCATTGAGAATTGGTGTCCTCATTATCTGTGATAGGTTGGTTCTTGAGAGGATTGATGTCCTCATTATCTACGACAGGTTGGTTCCTAAGAGGATTGGTGTCTTTATTGTTTGCGACAAGTTGGTGCTTGAGAGGATCGGTGTCCTCATTTATGACAGGTGGGTGCCTATCAAGATGAATAATTGTAAATTCTAAGTTGGTGCTTACATAAGAACATAAAGAAATATGTTCTGTGGTTTTCTCTCGCATTGGGTTTTCGCGTACAAATTCTGGTGTAATGTGTTTTCTGTGTTGTGTTTTCTATTCTACACGTATTTTTTATTAAGTAAGCTCTTCTAAATAACTTTAATTTGTAGAAAGGAAAACAAATTGAGAAATATGATACAATATTGATTCACCCCCCCTCTCAGTATTGTTGTAATTTATAAAAATCGGTATTAGAGCGTAGGTACCTTCAGTAATAGCATAACAACTGGAAGGAAGATCACACAGAAAGTATGTCAAATCAAGACTCATTTTCTTCTTCAATCAGACCTCCTTTGTTCAATTGAACAAATTTTTCATTTTGGAAAATCAGAATGAAGACCTACCTGATGTCTCTTGGTATGGAAGTCGGGAATATTGCAGTAGATGGTTTTAAAATTCCAACTACTATTCCAACAGATAAAGCTGGTAAGAAAAATTGCTACAGTAATGCAAGAGATATGAATTCCATCCAAGGAGGACTTGCAGAAACAAAATTTGTCAAAGTAATGCAGTTGGAATCTGCAATGGAAATATGGGACAAATTGGTAAATAGTTATGAAGGAGATGATAAAGTAAATTTGGCCAAACTTCAAGCTTACAAAATGCTATTTGAAATGCTAATAATGAGTGAAGATGAAAATATTGTAGGTTTCATTCTCAAAGTAGATGAGAATGTAAACACTATTAAAGGGCTAGGTGAGAAGATTGAAGAAGTTATAGTAGTTCAGAAGGTACTGAGATCTCTTCCCGCAAGACTTGATGCAAATGTTTATGCTATATAATAATTGCATTACCTAGATAAACCGACTATGGAAAGGTTGCATGGAATTCTAATTGCTTATGAGATGAGGACTAGGAAAGAAAAACTAGATCTGAAGGATGAATTCTTCAAGGCATCGGTCAAATCGTCAACATCTCAAAATCATGATTCATCGGAACACTTCTCAGATGAAGAAGAAGATAAATTTATAAGGAAATTGAAGAGGGGCTCCGGGAAATATAAAGGTATCTTACCATTCAAATACTTTCATTGTGGTAAATTGGGCCATTTTGCATCTAAATTTCATTTCAAAGAAAACAACACCAATGAAAAAGAAAAGAAAAGGCAGGGATAAACCTAGGGAGTTTAAAAAGAAAAAGTATTTTAAAAGGAACAATTTGTATTCAAAAGAGCATAGCAACATCTCTTCAGACAACAAAGAAGAAGAATATGAGGCAGATATAATTCAAGATGTAAAACTTCTCATGGCTTTGGAGTATCTCAATTTTGATCAAGAAAAAACAGAAATAGAAGAGTGTGTAGATGTAGTCGACATGGAAGGAGAACTCATTAGTTCTCTGGAGGAAATCTCTTGATTCAAGAAAAATAATAGTTACAGTTTTATAAATAAAAATACAATGATATCTGTGAAGATATAGTCATCTTAAAATTTTAGGTGGAAGAGGCCAAATTAAGGGAATAAATATCGATGAATCAAATAAAAGAAAAGGAGAACAATTGTGACAAACTAGAAGCATAAATAATGTCCTTAAAAAAAGATCTAGAGAAGTCCAAGAATCAAATGAAATTCATAAAAGGATCTGAAACTCTAGATAACATTCTTAGCAATAAGAGATCACTAGATGACAAGACAGAGCTAGGATATAAGGAAAGTCTAAAAATTTTCAAAGGTGAATCAAGCACCAACATGTCAACTAGTGGGAAGCCTACAAGTTATGAAAATGCTCTCAAGGGAATCAAGAATCAACCTAACAAATCAAAAGATGACAATAAGACACAGTCAGGACTGGATCAACCCAACTATGCAAACAAATATGAAGCAAGGAAGCAATAGGTGCTTGAATCTTATCAAGCTGGTAGACAAAAAATGATTCCTACAAGCAATTTTTTCGTTTCAAGGAATCCAAATTTTTTCTATGGATATTGTTTCTCTTGTGGAAATTTTGGACATAAGTTTGTGAGCTACATGACTTTTAGACATAACCGAAATGGAAGAATGAGATTCAATAAACCTCGAATGGTTATGTATCAAAATTCCTTCTCCCCTCTATTAAATGACCTTGAATGCCACATATGCAATAATTTTGGCACAAGGAAAGTAAATGCAGAAGCAATGTGATTCATATATATAAGTGAGACAGAAAATAATATTTTACCAAGGTTTAGAGGAAGAAAAACAAAAACAAAGAAAATTGTGGACTCACTCTATATGCCAAAAATCAAGAAAATCAATGGTATATTGACAGTGGATGCTCCAAGCACATGACATGAGACAAGAGTAAGTTTGAATTACTAACTGAAGAAAAAAGTGGTAATGCTACTTTTGGAAACAATGCTCCAGCTAGAATTAGAGGAAAACGAATTGTTATACTAGATGAACATAAGAAGGGAAAGAACAAAGCACAAAATGTGTTCTATGTAGATGGTATAAAACATAACTTGTTGAGTGTAAGTAAAATGTGTGACCAAGGACCCAATTTTATTTTTCATTCAAAAGGATGTAAAGTAATGGATGTGAATATAGGAAAGATTGTTGTCAAGGCATCCAAAACTTCAGGAAATGTGTATGTTCTAGAAGAAGGAAAAGAAAAATGTTGCATTGGTAAAATTTATGAGAGTTGGCTTTGACACAAAAGACTAAGCCATCTTAGTGTTAATCAACTTGTTAAGCTAGGAAGAAAATATGTTGTGATAGATATGCCCAAAATTTCCAAACCTAAGAATATTGTCTGTAAGTCATGTCAGTTTGGAAAGCAGTCAAGAGTTCAATTCAAGGCAAGAGAACACACCACCACTCAACCTATCAACCTCTTGAGTTGATTCGTACAAATATTTATCGCCCTACTAGTACACAATCACCTCAAGGTGAAAGATATTTCATTTTGTTAATTGATGACTATACCATAATGACTTGGGTTGGATTGTTGAAGCATAAATTTGAGGCTTTCGAAAGATTCAAAATCTTCAAAGCACAGGTAGAAAATGAAATGGATTTAAAAATAAAGTGCCTAAGATAATATAGAGGAGGATAATTTACTTATGATAAATTCAACAGTTACTGTGAAAAGCATGGGATCAATAGATAGTTTGCTATTTCCATAACCCCTTAACAAAATGGAGTAGTAGAAAGGATGAACAGAACAGTTCAAGAAATGGTCAGGGCCATGCTTGATGAATCAAAAATACCTAAAACCTTTTGGGGATAAGTTTTTCAAACTGTTGTTAACATTCTCAATCAAGCGCACATAAGACTAAACATTGATGAAACCCCTTATGAGCTATGGCATGGAAGACCAACATCAATAAAACACTTCAAAGTTTTTGGAAGAAAATGCTACATTAAAGAAAATATTAAAGAAAACTCAGGTAAGTTTAATTCTAGAGTTGATGAAGGTATCTTGTTAGGATAATCCTCTAGAAGTAAAGGATACAAGTGATACAACAAAATTGTCCACAAAATAGTTGAAAGTATAGATGTAAAGGTAGATGAGAGACCACTTCATCCAAAGAGACACTAGAATGATGATAAACCAATCAGAAATGAACCACAAAGAGATGGAATGCATGAGTATCAGAGAAAAAGAGGATTCCAAGGAAGAAGAGAGAATTGAGACATCACAACCAAAGACTCCATCAAGGTATGTTCAAAAACATCATCCAGAAAGTTAGATTCTTGGAAATAAGGAAGCATGTGTACAAACTAGAAGAAAACTTATAAATACATTTAGCTCTACAAATTTTGCACTCTTATCCATGAGTGAACCCCAAACCTTTGTGCGAGAAAGTCAATATGATCATTGGGTTAAAGCCATGAATGAAAAACTAGATCAAATAGAAAAAAATCAAACTTGGGATCTTGTTCCAAGGCCCAAAAAAAAGAATGCAATTGGAACCAAATGAGTATACAAATACAAGTTGAATGAAGATGGACAGATAGTTAGAAATAAGGCCATACCGGTATGCAAAGGGTATGCTCAAATTTAAGGAGTGGTAGTTCAAGAAACTTTTTCCCTTGTTGTAAGAATTGAAGCTATCAGGATGTTTTTGGCTTTTGCATGCTACAAAAAATTCAAAGTCTACTAGATAGATTTCAAATCAACATTTTTGAATGGTGACCTTGAGGAAGAAATTTATGTGGAGCAACCAAAAGGTTTTCTGCTAGCTGTAAAAAAGAATTATGTATGTCGATTAAAGAAATCTCTGTATGGGATAAAATAGGCTCCAAGAGCTTGGTATTATAGAATCGACAAGTATCTGCACCAACAAGGTTTTAAAAAGGGAACAACTGATAGCAACTTATACATCAAGGTTGAAGGTAATGATATGTTAATTATTATAGTATATGTTGATGATATTATTTTTGGTAGTAACATTGAATTAATGAGTAAGAAGTTTGTAGTTGCATTGCAACAAGAGTTTGAGATTTCCATGTTAGAAGAACTCTCCTTCTTTCTTGGTCTACAGATTCATCAATCAGAAAGAGGAATTTTCATTTCTCAAAGTAAATATCTCAATGAAATCCTGAATAAGTTTGGCATATTGGAGAAATGCGCACTAGTAAGCACTCCCATGACTACCAGTTACAAACTCATCAAAGATTATGATGCTCTAGAAATAAATCAAACCATGTATAGGCCTATGATAGGAAGTTTACTCTATCTCATGGCTTCAAGGCTTGGCATCATACAAGCAATAGGTTTGGTAGGTAGATTTCAGGCCAATCCCAAGGAAACTCATGTTCTAATGGTTAAAAGAATATTTAGATATTTGCAAGGAACTGTTGATTATGGATTTTGGTATCAAAAAGACAAAAACCTCATTCTCAGATCTTATACAGATGCATATTGGGAAGGAAGCATTGGTGATAGAAAAAGAACTAGTGGAGGGGCATTCCTCCTTGGAAATTGTTTAGTTTTATGGCTCAACAAGAAACAAACCTCCATATCTCTCTCTACAGTTGAAGCTGAATATATAGCAAAAACATCCTGTTGTACTCAAGTATTGTGAATTAAAAATAATATCAAGGATATTCAAGTTTCCCATGATCAACCTGTCTCTATCATGTGTGACAATACGAATGTTATTAATTTCTCTAAAAACCATGTTAAACACTCTAAGATTAAGCATATACCAATCAAATATCATTTTCTCAGAGAAGAGGTTCATGATCGGGTGGTAAAATTAGAGCATGTTCCTTCCAAAGAGCATATTACAGACATTTTTACCAAGCCATTACCCAGAGAACCCTTTGAGTATCTCAAACAGAAGCTGGGGGTAATCTCATATTCTCTTCTTCAATAAAGAACACATTTCACTACTTCGCAAGGTGCCCCATTTGCTGTAGTATCAAGGAGAAGTTTACTTTTTTGGAGATGTGTACAGTTGAATCTTTCTATGGCTCTTAGTGGTATTTTTTTTAAGGATGGTTCTGTGTGCGCAACACAGCCTGGAGGAAAGAATATTCAAATACTCTCTTTGTCATTGTTTTCAAAGGGGGAGAATAACAAAACCCTGATGTTGATGCACATTGAAAGGGGGAGCATTTTAGCATATTGATCTGGCATTTGTGCACATTGAAAGGGGGGGCAACTTGCAATTGCACACATTGAAAGGGAGTAGATCATCATAAAGGCCACTGCTTGGGAAGTCACCTTTCAGAACAAAGTTGAAAGCTCTTTGGGTTTCCATCAATGAAAAAGGGGGAGTTTGTTTCACATATGTTGTCATTGATGTCAAAGTGGCCATAGACATGGTCAGTTATAGTGCAATAATAGACATAAGAAGTGCGTAAAAGAATTGAAGGATGAAAAGATCCATGGCGCAAAAAGTATGGCACAAATTATGGTGCATAGACAAAGGAAGTCATGAAAGGATGAAAATAGAAGTGTGTGGAAGGATAGAAGTAAAAAAGGATCAATGGCACAAAGAAGGGTCAATGATGCTGAATGAAATATGAAGGGTGCTTTGAACCAGTGTGATGAATAGTGCAATGAAGTGTGCTCGGATGAAATTAGTATGATGGAATGGACTGCGACACAAAGTGTGGAAAATTGCATAGAAGAAAATTTGTAGGGCGACTTGAGCTACTGCGACAAATGGCACAATAGAGTGTGATGAAAAAATTCTATGTGACAAGTGATAGAGTGGATTGCGACAGGATGAACGGAGCGACTGGGTGAGCGCACTGCAGGGAAAGTGCGACAAGATGAAGACTTGTGACTTGAGCCTTGGGATCTTGTTCTATCTACACAGTAGGTCCTCTATAGACCAGAATGTGAGTTTTTGGGTCATTCATGAGAAGATTCTCTAATAAGACCAAGTTCTATCAGTGGAGATGAGTTGATGCTCATCCGTAGGAAGATTTGGTCTGTTTTATTTAGTCAAAGAATGTCCAGCTGGATCTGGTCAATATTTTTCCACAATATAACAATGACGCATCCACATACTTTATTTAGATAGAAGTGTATCTGACAGGACTTTGATCTATTCAATATTTTTCCACAATGTAACTGTCACGCATCTACATACTTTATTTAGACATAAGTGTAACTGATAGGACTTTGATCTAGTTAAAATATATCCACAATGTAATTTTTATGCATCCACATACAGGAAGGGGAATTCAAGCAAAAACATTTTAAATAAGGATGTGTTATGTTCAATTGATGTGTGAATTAAAAGAGAAGAAAAAGGACTCGCAATTGTTCAACAAAAATGAACTCGAGACATATCAGATTAATTTTTGTAAAGAAAGGTCCAAAAAAAAAATTAAACTGAATTTAGGGTGGCAAGGTGGTGCTAGGGTGAGTTGAATCTCATTGAGGATTGGTGTCCTCATTATCTGCAACAGGTTGGCACTTGAGAGGATTGATAACCTCGTTATTTGCGACGGGTTGGTGCCTGAGAGGATTGATGTCCTCATTTGCGACCGGTGGGTGCCTGTCAAGTTGAATAATTGTAAATTGTAAGTTGTTGTATGCAAAAGAACATAAAGAAAGATGTTTTATGGTTTTCTCCTACATTGGGTTTCCATGTAAAAATTCTAGTGCAGTGTGTTTTATGTGTTTTGTTTTGTGTTATGCATGTATTGTTTATTAAGTAAGCACTTCTAAATAACTTTAATTTTTAGAAAGGAAAACAAATAGAGAAATTTGATACAATACCGATTCACCCCCCCTCTCAGTATTGTTGTAATTTATAACATTTGCAACCTCTAAAATTTTGTCTTTTAAATATGTGTTAAACATGTTAATGATTGAAATATGTATTTCATGAGTTCTTCTATTTAGTGCATCAACCACCTGATTTTCCTTTCCTTTGATATGCTTAATTTCAAAGTCATTCACTCAGAAATTCCATCCATCTAGTTTGTCTGGCATTTAATGTTGGATGTCCAAACAAATGCTTCAGACCATAGTGCTCTGTCCTTAGCTCAAATATTCTCCCCATAAGGTAATGTGTCTCCATTTTTAATGCATGAACAACGGTTACTAATTCCAATTCATGTGTAACATAATTCTTTTCATGCTCTTTTATTTTTATAGACTCATAGCACACCACATGATCCTTTTGAGTGAGGACTCCATCAAGCCCTTCCTTGCATGCATCGGTGCACACTAAAAAATATTCATCTAGATCTGCAATCTATAATATGGATGCACTTGTAAAAATGTTTTTCAACTGTTGAAAACTCTCTGCACACTTGGAAGTCCATTCAAATTTCACTCCTTTCTTTTGCAAATAAGTGATTTGACTTGCAATCTTTGAAAATCCTTTTATGAATCTTCGGTAATAATAGGAAAGACCCATAAATGATATGACCTATGTTACATTTATTGGCGTTATCCATCCTCTAATGGCCTCTATCTTCTTGGGATCAATTATTATCCCATCGGTTGAAACAATATGCCCCAAGTAGTGAATTTTCTTTTGATAAAAGATGCACTTAGTTTGGAATACAATTTATGCTCTCTCAAATCTTGCAGCACCATTCTCAAATGTTTCTCATGCTCTTATTTTTCCCCTGAGTAAATGAGAATACCATCCAAGAAAAAAATTACAAACTTGTCCAGGTATTCTCTAAACACTTTATTCATCAAGCACATGAAAACTGTTGGGCATTTGATAGCCCCAATTCACACTATTGTGAATTCATAATGCCCATATCTTATTATAAATGTTGTATTGATGATATCCTCTTCTTTTATCCCGACTTGATGATAAATTGATTTCAAGATAATCTTTGAAAATATTCTTGCACCTTTCAACTGATGAAATAGATCAACAATCCTTGGGAAAGGATATTTGTTCTTTATGGTGACCTTATTCAGTTGTCTGAAATCAATACACAACCTTAAGGTTTGAACCTTCTTCTTTACAAAAAGAACCGGGGCTCCCCAAGGTGACACACTTGGGCGTATATACCCCTTCTTTAATATCTATTCAAGTTGCATCTACAACTCTTTCAATTCTGGTGTTCCCATTTTGTAAGTTGTCTTGGACACTAAGGCAAATCTTGGCAGCAAATCAATAAATAAATCAATGTCTCTCTTTGGTGGAAATCCTAGGATTTCCCCCAAAAAATATTCAAAATATTTCAAGACTAGATGGTCTTTAGTACTTGCCACTTTATCTCTCGTTGTCTCTGCCATATGGGCTGCAAAAAATTGGCATCCTTTCCTGAAACTCTTTTTCATCTACATGAATTAAATTTCTCTAATAGCCACAACTCTCGGATTCCCTTGAATATTTCCTTGTTTCCCTCCCTCATCAATACAAGTTATTTTCTCGTTGTAACAACCTAGGACAACATGACGTTTTTCCAACCAATCCATGCCAATCAGATAGTCGTAGGAACCCAATGTATGATGTTCACATCCACCTTTCTACTGAGTCCATTCATGTTTATTGGAAAATATTTAACCAACTCATTGATCTTCCTTTTATCCCCTGTGGCTTATTGAACCAACCAAGATTCCTTAAGCTTACTCCTTTGCAAGTGAAATCTTTCAACAATGTTAGAGTTTATGTAACTATGGCTATCTTTAAAATCAATTAAAATTGTTATGGGTGTTATCAATCTTACCTTCCACTTCAATAATGGGGGATTGATACTCTGGTTGCTTGTTCTCCAAGGCTGCATAAATCCTTGACATGCTTCCTCCCATATCTTCAAAATTTTCATCCTCTTGAATTTTGTGGAGATTCCTCATTCTTTCACCTTTGTGAGGGAAGACCCTATATAATTGATTTCTCTCACATTCCCAACATTGTACAGGTTTTTTCCTTGGACTTTTCCCAAATGAATCTATTGTATTGTGTTTATTTTTGGTTGAATTTCCTTACTAATTTGCTTGGGAGTTGTTCTTGAAAAAGGGTGGCTTAAAACCTATTTGCCTTTGGTCCCTCTTTCCTTTTATCTTGTCATTCCATGTCTTTTGGAAGAATGGCCTCCCTGTGCTCTCTTCATAGAGATTCTTTGATCTTCTTATGACTTCCTCTAAAGTCTTTGGGTTATCATAGTGTATATTTTCAATATAGAAGGAGGGTAACCCACTCAAAAATATTTGGATTTTGACTTTCTCATCCTTGATGAAGTCCACATACTTCAACAATTCAAAGAATATTTTCTCGTATTCATCCATTTTCATGCTTCCCAACATGAATTCAAAGAAACATTTCATATTTTTTTCATAGTAATGATCAGAAAAATATTTCTCTTGGAAATATCCTTTGAAATGCCTCCATGATACCTTCCTCTCATCAAGGTGTTTTTCTTTCTTAGGTTTATCCCACCGTGTGGTTGCCTTTCCTTGCAAGTGGTAGGTTGCAATTCTTATTTCTACCCTGGAGGGATAATCATGTAGTTAGAAATATTTTTTATTTACAACATCCATGCCTCAACCTCTTCTCCCTTCCTATGCTCACCATTGAAATTAGGTGGCTTGATTTTCTTGAGTTCACTGTGCAATATGTATCCCTTCTGTCTCCTAATAACGGACACACTTGGGCTACTTCGTAGCCCTGAACTTGTATGAGCTCTCCTAGTTGATTTCTTTGGAGAATGATGGCACCTACTTATAATCCTTGATTTCCTATCATTCCCATGCTCATCCATTTTTCTATGGGAACTGGATGTTGTCACATGTCTAGCACTATCTTCTTGCCTTGTGCCAAATTCTTTATTGGCTTGCTTCTACAACATGTTCAAGCTCTTAAGTATCTCTTCCTGGGATTTCATAATATTTTCATTATCTGCCCCATAACTCTACACTTCTTTCTATAGGATTCTCATAGTTATAGGCTCCTACATGTCTCTTCTTCCATTAGACTCTATCCCAGCATTTCCCATGTTGACATGTAGACCTTTGAGTTCCTCTTCATGACTGTAGGACCCTTGGGCATCTTTCATTGTTGTGGTTCTCATACAGTAACCAAACTGTCTTTTTATACCTCTAAATTATGCATGAAAATGTGCATGCAAACAATTTTCTGTTAGAAAAAAATATATACATACACAATTCTAAAAATGAGTGCATAATTTGTTTTTTCTCTTTAATGCCACCAATCATCTTTTGTTGCGTTGATTGTAACTTATACTGCTCAGATCAACTTTTATGGTTTGATAGATGGTTTCTCCTCTCCAAGATATTTCCAATGATTGTTGTCTTTCTCAATTCTAAGCAAAAAATTATAGTCTTCTGAATATTGCTAATTTACCCCTTTTGTATACTTCTCATTCCGGTGCAATTAATCCCAGACACTAAATTCTACCACTTGTGGAAGTAAATATGTCAAGAAATAGATAAACTTTTGTATGAGACATAGATAATAGTGATGATAGTGAATTCACAAAAACTCTCATATTGTCAAATTGATGCTCCAATAAAAATTTATAGCAATATGGAAATGACAACTTTGTCCTTTTTCACCCATTTTTCCAAAGTTAGAATTTTTAATCAAACTGACTATGTCCCAAAATATGCACTTATGGAAAAGTTTCACTAGCTCAAAGTTATCTGGATTGATGATTATACAAAATGTCAAGTAAACAAAATTTTCTAGATTTTCCATCTAGGGACCCTTTTCCTTTGAATATCCCAAAAATCCTCAAAAAGTGGTTGGATGTAATAATGGATTTTGGCCTATTTCAACATCCTCATTCCAAAATCCTTGGAATTTATTCAATTCCTTCATGGATTATTTCCATGTCTTCTTTCTAGAGTCTCTCCAAGAATTTTAGCTTAATCCAGATTTCTGCCAATGATCTAGACCTAGATCTTTAAAAACCACTATTTTGCAATTTCTGACAAATCTAAGAAGAAATGGATAGTGGCCCTCTCTGTAACTTTTGTAGATCTCATCGTTGTAGACAAAACCCAAACGCTTCATCTCAATCTGAATTAATCTGCTCCAATTATGACTAAAATAAGAAAATAGCTCCAGTTCTTTTTTTTAAACTATATGACAATTTTGCCTATGTGGCATCTTTGCAGACATGGCACTGACACGGCATTGATTTTACTCTCCTGAATTTTATTTTGAGTCTGATTCAATTGGCAAAGTTTGGTCACTGGGAAAAAAATTCCCCTTCTCTCATTCTATATGCTTTTGATTCGGTCCACTGATCACCTCGCGAAACTTTCATATGACTCTGATCCGGTCCACCAATCACATTGTGAGACTTCCATTCGACTCCATTCTGATCCATCGATCCACTGTGCACCCCGTGGAACTTCCAATCAACTATAGTAGAATTGTCATCTCCCAAAATTAATCATTATATTGAAAATAATTAAGTATACGTACTAATCATTATACTAATCATTACATTGAAAGTAATTAAGTATATGTACTAATTTATTACTTGAATAATGTTTAAAGTTCATTTTTAAAAATATAATATTTATAATACATAATAGTAATATTGTATTGTATGTTAATGGAATATAAATATAATAATAGTACTACTCTATATCATTTTAAATAAAAATAAATGTGAAAGAGAAAATTTTATATATTTATTTAATATAAAAATCATTATATATATAAGGAAAAGGAGAAATATATATATATATATATATATATATATATATATATATATATATTAAAAATTTTTATTTTAAATAATTAAAAATATATATTTTAAGAGACCTAATATATTTTTATTTTAAATGATTAAAAAATATATATTTTAAGAGACTTAATATATTTTTATTTTAAAGGATTAAAAAATATATATTTTAAGAAAGTTGAATTTTTGATGCTTATAAATTTGAAATCAAAATGATTATGATTTAAGAGATTTGATATTTTTTAATTTTTTATAAATTTGAAATTAAGATGATGATAGTGGTGGTGGTTGATGTATGTTTAGACTAAATTTGGTTTATCAAATCTTAAAAAAGGTAAGGAATTATTTGGTTTGTTTTAGAATTTCATTACCATGCTTATAAGCTTTTAAAAAAACATTGGTAAATCACCATAGCTTTGATAGGTTAAAAAGTTAAAAAGGTCAATATTGTAACAAATATTTTGAAATTACGATTTAATGTGGATGTACAAATGTTTTTCATCTTCAACCCTTTTTAATGTGATAAAAATGGCAAATTCTTTTGACCCACGAAGTTTTAACATTATCCTCTAATTATTTTTGGATCATAATTTCTCTTTAAATTTAAATGTAATTTAATATTTTAAATGTTATTGTTATTTTGCAAAATGACCTCTTCCTTTATTACCCAATGATTTAACCAAAATTTGACATCTTTAAGCCAACCCTACTCAATGAGCAGTTGGGAGTTTGAAGCAATCTTACGAAGTTTCTTGTTTTCCATGTTGTTTATCTTGTTCTTGTACATTAGGTACCTAGTCATAATCGTGCTCTCAAAGAGGGAAATACTTTGTGCTCTCAAAGGGGGAAATACTTTCTTAGGAGGATGGGATAGGGTGTACTGTCTTTAATTTTGAGATTATAAAGTATAAAACACTTTTGGATTTGCTCTATGTTTCTCCATGATTCTCTAGAGAGTCTAAAGGAGTTTATTATGATACCACAGCTAAAGGTCCGATAATTTAAAATTATTTTCAAGTCCATAATAATTTTTCCACCCTCCATTTATTCTTTCCTGAATGTTATAGTTCTAATAGCTTGTGGTCAAGATGGATTCATATATATCTGTATGAAGTCACTTCCTCCAAGATGTTGTTGTTATACCCAAAGTTGGTGTAAGTGATCTTTTTGGATTTAATTATCATAACCTTTGTTTTGTCCTCCAATATTTTTATTTATTTGTCAAGATCATAGGGACTCCTCTCCATAAAAACAATATCATGAACTTAAAAAATAGATGATGACTATACCAACGAAAGTGAGCTCGAGACAACCTACTTTTTCCAAACAACACTCTAACTTGTCAATGTATATATAAAAAATGATAGAACATAAGAGACAACCTTACTTAATTTCTATATTGCAATTAATTTTTTTTAAACAACCTTAAATAAATTTGCATTAATAATATCTAAATTAATATTTAATTTATTTTACAGTAAAAAATTAAATTTCATTTTATTTATTATTTTTCATTACAAATTATGAAATTCGATTTTAAAAATGTTATGAAATTTAAATCCAATAATATCATAAGAAATTTAAATTAAAGAGAATATATATAGCATAGAGTTTTTCCCTATTACATAATACTTTAATGAAAGACATTGAGCATCGACTTTTTAGCTATTACGTAGTATGTGTCCTAACAAGGGCAGCGGAGCAGCGTAGTCCCTGCCGAATTTAATGCAATTAAATGGAAGAATGTTCATAAGGCAAAAATATTCCAATGTTGAAGTATGATTATAATAGCATTCTAATGTTGTAGTATGAGAAGATGCAGTTTTGTGAATTTTATAAAAAAGTATAGTTGCAAACTAGAGTAGAATGTTGTGATTTGAAGGAGGATGGCTRCCCCTGGAGTTACAAATGCATAAACATGTTGACAATAGAGTTACAAAATGCAGAAACATGTTGAACGGTGTTGAATATGCATATGTTGTTGTCATTGCAGTTTCAACTTCTATATACATTACAAAATGGAGTAAGCTAGAGAGTGTCTAAACATGTATAAAAGATCGTCAAGGTGAGGATCATATATAGTCATGCCCATAGACCAAAGGTTTAAGGAAAACTTTGCAAGAGCAGTTTGAAGGAGGATGCTGCTCCTAGAGTTACAAAATGCATGTATTTTCTGGAATTGAAATGCTTTGAATGTAAAAGAATTTATGGTTGTTTTAATTACACGAACCACTGCCTAGAAGAAAATCGTTGCATTCTCATTTGGCAAGAGAATGATATTGCAAAAACTAGGTTGTTTGCCAAATGTTTAGTCAAACCATTGCTGGGTATATTTTAGATTTTGATAAACATTTTGTCAATTGTTAAAAAGACTCCAACCAGAGCATGGTTTAAACTCACTAACATTTAAGTCAGACTTAACCTAT
>JASDQU011028244.1:19655-31512 GCA_032191745.1 Picea mariana
ATGATGTCGGTGACCTAGACACACTGCAAAGCACCACTAAATTGAACAAGAAACAGGGAAAAGTCCCCAGTGAGAAGAGTGTTCAATCGGTGAATAACACTCCCAAAATTAGAACATCCCAGAGCATCTCTCCAATGGCCCACCATAGAAAAAACGCAACACAAAGTTCTTCAAACGAAGGAGGAGATAATGACCCTCCTCACCCTAAAATTGATACTTCTTACAAGCTTCTAGTAGAAAAGAAGAGAAAAAAAATGTGGGACAGGCGGAAGAGCCCGAAATTCAGAGTGAGAACATGGAACTTGAACCTCATCTAGATAGTGTATTCCACTACCTTGATCAGCCCGTAGATGTGATCCATCATAGTCGTCCAATGGACATATCTGATACCGAACATTTCGACGAAGATGAATCCTTCGTGTTCTAGAGCGTTGTTTTTGACATTAAGTCCAAAAAATTAATTATTGAAAAAAAATATGTAAAAAATAAGAACGATAATCTCGTTAAGAGGTTAACCTTGCCAATATGCAGTTGTCCCAAATCTGTCGAATTCACATAGTGATAGGAGATGCTCTTGATGATTCCATTGGAGGCATTGAGGTCGAGAATGCAAGAATGAAGGAATTGGTCAAGGAATTGGAAGAAGCTTTGATTCCTATGCCATTGCTTGCCAATCCTTTGCCAATATCCATGCCAAAGACTCCTGCAGCCAAGTTAAATGGATCCTCCAGCCTCCTCGCATCTTGTAGAGGATATGTGGAGAATAATATCAAGAAAATAATGGAACTGATTGATGAGGCGTGGGAAACATCACAAACCATGACTTCCCTTGGAACGAGGGCACATAGTTTGCTAGAACATTTGTAGGTGGAGTTAAAAGATGAAGAACATTTCTATTTAAACATGGTCCTTTCTTTTGGCACCATTGTCAACAACATGACAGAAACGAAAAGAAGAGAACAAGATATCCCATCCAAAAACTGGATTGGTCAATTAAATGCATGCTAGAAAGAAAAAGTGAAGAACCTTCATCTCAATGTCCAATCATGTGAACAAGCCATATCAAAAAAAGAAAAAAATTTCACAAAGATGGCCAAAATAAACTTAGCCGGAAAGACCAACGACTTCCAAGACCCCAACTTAATCATCAACTCCTTGCCCTTAACTAAGCAAGCCTCCATAAAATAGGTTGATATTTTTAAGGCGTTGTCTTTGAAGAAGTTTTATAGCATCCTTGAATATGGTCAATATGATGTCGACAACTGGCTAGTCGACTACTCGGTACATAATAAGGAAATTGATCAGGCTCTGCGTAATATTTCTATCGACTTCAAGGAATTGGAAAATGAACTTTTCAACATAAAAATCTAGAATGAGATTAATGTCGCCCCAATGAGAAGCTACATTGAATAATGGCTCGAAAGCAAATTGAAGCAGATCATCGACGAAAGGCAGCAGGCACTTACCATGATTCCAGTAGTCATCGACGACATCAATGAAAATGCATCAGCAAGCAAATAGAAAAATGGGTCATATGTACCATCAATGTAAGTCTATACTAATCACATCTTGCTTTGTTTATCAACCCAGTTATTCCACTTTTTAAAATACAAATGTCTAGCCAAAGACCGATACATTTCAATTTATTCTTTTCAGGTATTACACTCTACCATTAGTCGCTTCTTCTTTCTGCAGTCCTATTTCTTGTACATATTTCTCTTATGGTCCGCGGGAGCCCCAATCCCAGTCTATATGACAAACACATTTAAATTACAAGGAATTTGTAACAAGCTATTATTTTTTAATATATTTCAAATGAAAAATATTTATGTCCTCATAAATTTTTATCTTCCACTATGCTTATGGTCCGCGCGAGCCCCAATCCCAGTCCATATGACAAATGCATTTAAATTTCCAGGAATATGTAACTTTTTTTATATACTTCAAATTAAGTTGATTTTTATCTCCTTTTATATTTATCTCATCATAATTTTTTATGTTTCACTATGCAGAAATTGTATTTTCTTAATTTGAATATAGATTTATTTTTTCCTTGTTAATTTGAATATAGATTTATTTTGTCCTGCCACATATAGAGACAAAATAGACACAATTTTTCAACATAGCAAAATATATTATACACTTTCAAAAAATAAATGGGGCTCTAGACACCACGTGTCATTACTGCATGAATGCCACCTGTGCTTCATGCTGCTTGCCACATCTCCGCTACAGTTTCCATCTGCCTCCGCTGCTTTTTCCTATCCCTCTGCATTTATTCCCAATTCAAGCCGACAGGGACTAAGCTGCTATGCAACACTTGTTTTTATAAAGTATGGTTTATTATTGGAAACAAATTTTAAATTTTGTTTCTCGTTTAATTATAAATTTTTTTAAACTAAAAGCATATATATAATAATTTATTTTATATAATATGCATCTTCATTAGATTTTATATAATATGCATCTTCATTAGTCATGGTAATCATCACAAAATTATAGAATATATTTAAACCTTGTAATAAATTAATCGAACTAATCTCACCTACTAATGGTACACTTATCATGCCAAAGAGTGTATGACAAGAACTCTATAATGTTATTCACTACTAATAAAGTAATTAGTAATAAACAATTACATTGTATTTTGCAACAAAAATAAAATATTAAGGTGATAACTAGAATAATAATACAATTAAAGGTGGTTGATATACATCAATTGATTCCTTTAATTTAAAAAGGTGGAAAATGATATTAATCACATTCAATTATGTGGTTGTGCTACTTTGATGACTAGTGTAACACCCCGGTTTTTATCCCTGTGAATTGTAAATAAATTGTATATGTAATTTAAGCTTTGTGCTAAACAATATGGTTGGGGACCAAGATATCTATATTGTACATTGAAACTAATAATAACACATTGCTAGTTGTGATACAAGAGGGATGATAATGTCAGGGGGATATGATTTCACAAGAAAGGGGGGGTAATGGGGGTTTTGAGAGGAATCTTACATGCCTAGAATCTTATGACAACTTCTTAAATCAATTTGTTATTAAAATATAATCCTCCTTTAACTTATTAAATCCAATCATTGAATGCATGTAAGAGGTTCGTGGGAAATTCATCTCACCTAGTTAAGATAGCATGGGATAATTACATTGATGGTGGAAATTGTATCATTGAATGCATGTAAGGGGTGGGTGAAAGAGTCATATCACCTAGATATGAAAACATGGGCTAACTACAATCATTTTTGGGGAATTGTAAGAGTCAAACATACATGGGGTAAAAGGAGTGGAAATTCAAATTGGGAGGCGAGCTAATTTTAGAGTTTGGTAGAGAAACTAGAAAGGAGGTGGACAACTAGGTTGTTGTGAATATGAGGACTTCTCATGGAAAAATTACCACAAAACACGTGTAAATGTTGATGTGAGAAATATTATTGACCTCCCTATGTTCTACAAATTTTTGGGGGGGGATTATTACGTGGAATTAGCAAGTACTGATAAAGTGATGTGGTGAACCACTTTAAAACAAAATTGTCGATGTGAGCAATTATTTTATAGCGGGATTTCTTGGAGTCCCCAATTGAGAAATTCTTATTCCATATATGTTGGAGCCTTGGAGGGGCTCATAATTGTTTGAGGGACTTTGGTGTAGAGAATAAAATCCTATGCCATGGCTTGTGTAGACTAATTAAGAAGAGATATGGGTGGTTGTGTTAGGGACCTAACCTCCCTAACCTCTCAAGTAGATAGAATAATATTTTTACTATGTAATAAAGGTTAACAATAGTAAATAATGCCTATGTAATAATGTGAACATGTCTAATGTAAAAAGACTTAATAGAAGCTTCCTCTTCTAGAAATATCTTCCTTTCGAATGTTCTCTAGAATACAAAAATAGTGTAAATAGAGGTCGAAAGCATGGGAAAGTTTTTTTATTGATATTCGTYTTGTAATTGATCTTTGMTATGATGGAGGTTGCCTCCTTGAAGAGGAAAGTGAACTTGGTTTTATACAAATAAAGATATCATTTATGGTGTTATTTTTCTCTATATTTTTCTCTTTCCACTGTTATTTTTCATAACAATTATGTTTCTGCTCTACATAATACATATCATACCTTACAAATGGTATCAGAGCACTTTCCTATGTATAATTTCAGACAAAAAAAAATTAGGCTAGGGATGTGTACTCTCGACATCTTTAAAGTACATATATCTATTGTTCAACAAGTAAATTTGTGGTCGGGGAGAACTACATGTAGGAAATACAATAAATTTTATGGGTTACTTGAAACACATTGTTTCACCTTGTTGGAAAGCTATGTAACCCCTATTGGTACCCCTTCGAGTAGTATCACATTAGACAGTACCCATACACGGCCATCCACTCCCACCTACCCTTGGGTATATAGGGAGTCCCATAGGCCTCCTGAAAGTAGTTATAGATCAGTTTATTGGATTCCTGATTGCAATAGTGGCACTAAGAACAACACTTAAGAAGATCATTCTCATGTGCCTAGGTAATCAAGTAGTATGTCTAAGGGTATGATCGAGCCTCCTTAGTTGGTGCCATGAGTAATTGGGTTGAGTACTATTGTTGGACCTCGTTGGTATGTTAGATAGCTATAGCACAAGGAAAACCCTTTTCTGTAGAAACACTAAAAACCTAAACCCTTGCTATTGGAACATAACAGAACAAACATAAAGGGGGAATTCTACCATGCGACCTTGCCTCCTACATCCAAGTTGTGAAATTACTACACAATTTTAACTACAATTTGGGAAATTTGTCACTGTAGTATTCTTCAGGCCGGAGTATAGTGCTCTCATCATCACTCTTATTTGGGACCTATCACATTTTATTCCCCTATTTTCACTGATCACAGTGGTACCCATCACTTATAAACATTTTTTTCTCATGGACTCACCAACCACTACAAGGAGAACACCTTCTAACGAAGGTTTTTAGTGTTACAAAGTTTGGAAAATGTCAGTGCCATTATTTTTACTAAACTTCAATGCATATATTATACTAAAAGAACTAATGTGTAAATTATATTTAGTTCCCTAGTATATATTTTAAAAATGAGCACCATAAAATTTTGAAACGATAAATATTATTGTACGCTATTTCATTTATGGAACAATATTTTTTCTCAATAATTTGTATTGGTGCATTATTATAGTTAATGTGCACCGGTGTGTAAGACTCCTTAAAACACATCTCTTTATGTATTATGGCACACACCATCTAGTGAGTTCATAAGAATACAATATTGATATGTATTTATTTAATTAATTATTTTTTAACAAATTTTCAATGAATCATTTCAAAATCAAATATTTTTTATAATAATATTGTTTTATATTTTTGTTATTGTTTTTTTATATAATAATTGCATTAATGTGTTACCCAACAAATTATACCTCTATTATTTGTAACAATGTAAATCATCCACATATTAATTATTCAACAACACACCATTTAACAACATTCGACAATGCAATAAAATAATAAACTCATTTTATTATATATGAATAAGGCAACCATTGTCATACAAAAATGGACAACTTAAAGATCCACAATAATCAAATTGCAACTAATAAGTAATTGTTACACTTATTGGTAACATGTCCTCATGCAATAGGGACAGTATGTTCAGTACATTAAAAAAATCCACGATTTTCAAAGACAAATATTCCAAAACATATAACTTGCAATAAAATTCAATTATATTGATTGTCATTCATTAGTTGAACTATTGTCATTGCTCGATCTATGTGCATGCCTCATTTATTCATCATTGATAAGTGATATTGTACTTTGGTTATTTAACCTAATGTTTTCTTGATTAGCTTGTTTTTTTATTCAGCCTCTTCATATTTCATCTACAAACATAGAAATAAATTGTAATAATTATATATACATTTATATATATATTAGAATATACATGATTACATAGATAAAAAAAACATACCTTAGCTCCAATTCTTTCATAAACAATACACATTCTTTTGAAGCCTTGTTTCATGCCTTCTCTCAAAATCTTCTCTCTTGGTTGTATTTCATACTTTGTTTCCTACATGTTTAATATGCTATGAAAAAGAACAATCGATATAATTAACATAAGGTTTCTTGTTATTTCATTAATTATATAACAAGGGAAGTTAAACAACATAGATACTTACAAATTGTTCAATTAAACTTTCATACTTCAACATATACTCACAACTCATACTTAAGTCAATGTTTATCAATTCATGGGTTGGCTCCTCTTTGTATGTTATCACCTATTAGAAGACATATACTCACAAATTTGGTGATCAACCCTTTTATTCCTCGATGTCCTATCTTATGTGTTGAATGAGTTCTATTTTTTTTTCTTTTCTGCAACAAAAAAATTGAAAATTAGTATTTCACACGATAATTAAATTCAGTGTATATTAAAGAATAAGTAAATGATCACATGCCTATGATGCACATTATAGTTGGGATGGTTCCTCTTGTGATGCAATTACATTAATTTATGTTACTATCTTCTTCTACACTTTTTTGGGCATCCCTACCAACATGTAATTGTTTTTCCCCTTGTTTGTCCCATTGGATTTTCAAAATCTCCTTGAAAAAAAATAAAAATAAAAAAAATAGGAACCATTTATATAAAAATTACATATTTTTTCACAAAATATGATGTCGCTGCATATAGTAACTTAATACACATTGCAACATCAACAATACATATAAGCAATGGTGATTCAATCATATTTATATGAACTAGTATATAATAACAATTTCATTGCAAAATCGAAAACGTTTTACAAATTTTTGTATTCAGACAGTACTTTATGAATTAAGAAAAGCATAGCTTCGTAAGTGTTATTTATTATGCATCGTCAACCTGTGAACACATTTAAGACGTTGTGGTTTCCATATAAAAAATGGTGTTATTTCCATTTTAAGATCAATGGTGTTCTTTGTAAGAAAACACACCCCCATGTTTATCTATGTACAATGCGCATCGTTGACCGTGAAGATTTTTTTAAAATATTATTTTTAATTTAAATTAAGTGGTGTTGTTGACATGAAAATACACACTGATGCTCTTCATATGTACAGAGTGCACTGTTAATTGTGAAATCATTTTAAAAACAATTCGACAACGACAGGATGGTTTGGGATCCAATGCAATGACTAGTTTCTTTGCAATGGATAGGAAACACCCCATATATAAATAAATAAACTATCTAGTTAAGTGTGACCTTGCTAAAGAATGAATAATGTTGAGTTATTTATTGCATCTATGATTAACTATTTTGGTTGGAATAAATTGATTAATTTAACCATTATTTAAATAAATTTTTAGATTGAACCTTAAGTGCAACCTCATGAAAAAAAGTGTAACATCCTGCTCTTGCACGCACCTGACGTGACTTATTCTTTGAGGACACTTGCATGCAAGTGATCTAACTCATTATATGATTGTCTTCTTTACTTATGGATTATGATGAGGAGATTATGGATTATGATGTTATGTTATGTTATTTATGTATAGACGGGTGTTATTGATTGGTTTCTCCTTGGTGTGCAAAACTCTTGACAGATTGAGGATGTTGATAGCATCGATGGACCTCCTTGGACCTCGGATCAAGTCAGGGAGTGAACTGTATATGGTTTGAGTATTTTTTTTGTTGCATATGTAACATATGATTGGGTATATTATGATGTTTTTTATATATCATTGACATGTTTCATTGATTGATGCAGGCTGACGATTGCTTGTTGATCAGACTCACATTAGGAGAAAAGGGGCCATGCATGACAATCATAGATATTGAGGGAGAGGTATGGCATCATCCCTGCCACAACCTACTAGCACTCCCACTGTATACTGAGACAGTCGCTCACGAAGATTCTAAGGGGCATCCAATAAGGTAGGGTCCTTATTCCTTAGAGTCCCTTAGTCTCCCACAAGGTCTCCTGATGAAGTATTGACTCCAATGGTTAGACGTCTACCAAAATCAATTAAAAGGCAAGTGGCAACCTTGGATCACGTAGTGCATCTTGAAGGGCACATCACATAGATATAACATGAATAAAAGCGAGTGGCACCCGTGGAGCATGTAGTGCATCTTGAAGGGAATGTCTCATAGATGTAACATGAATAAAGGTGAGTGGAACCCTTGGATCACGTAGTGCATCTTGAAGGGCACGTCATGATGTTTTTTTAAACACAGGTGAGTCAATGAACCTAGGTGCCTAGAAAACCATCTCTTACATTGACATGGTCATCCTTAAAATAATTTTGTATAAGTAAAGTTTATTAATTATAACTTTACCCTTAAGAAAATTGCTAATCCTAGCTGAAATTAAAGCCTAGGTCTAATTTGAATATGAGGAATAAAAATTAATTAAGAAATTAATAAAGGGGGAATGAAGAGAAATCAAATTTGAAATTTAAAGGAGAAACAAATTATCTAAAAAATAATTATTGTTTATGTGCAAAACTTGCTAAATTAGAACTTAGACAAAAATGGGAAAGTAAATGTAAAAAGGAATGGGGAACATAGAAAGGAATCTAGTTTAAAGAACTTTTCGAAATAAAACTCAACTAAGCTTTAAGAAAGGTGTCAATCATTAAAGGAAATTGAGGGAATAAAGTGACAGCAAGGAGCATTTTTAGGAACGCTTTTATGTGGGTGAGCGACATTGGAAAATCAATTTAATTAATTAAATGAATTTCTCGTGCAACTAAGGGATCGAGTGACAAGTGTACGGGGTAGATTTTTTCCTATTTAATTTTTAATAAAACAAATTTAAAGTGCAATTGGAAAGTGTCACTAAGAAAATCTCTATAAAAGCAATGGGGGAGAAGCGAAAAGGATCATGATTGGTATGTGTAAGGTTATGTTGTTGTATTTTTCTTGACTGAATTTTCTTATGGGAGATGGGATACCAAGCTCGGATAGAGAGTGGTAGCTCGACCTTGAGAGGCAAGCTGGGAGCTAGCTTATTCTATGGTTTGTGTGTGTGTCCCCTTTGTGGCTCAAGGTGATCAGGGGGAAGAAGAGTACCCCTAGCGTTGGGTGGGAGGTATTGGTGAGGTCTCAACAATTAGCAAGCAAGGAGATGAACGGAGCGCAAGTGCGAGACAACAACTTTGGATTCTTCCGCTTTCAGTTACGATACACATGTCTAAAATTCGCAATTGTAAAGTAGTTAAATTTTGTATGTGGATTGAATGTAGATGGAAGTGTTAATGAATTTCTATATCTGTGTGTGATTTTAAGTGTTCCTTGCCCCTTGTATTTTGTTGCATGTACCCTTGCCCAACTATAGATTGCATTCACATCTGAAATTTTGTTTTGGGGTTTCAAATCGTTGAGCTTATTGGCCCTTTCCACCTCAGGCTCTGTGTTTTCCCTTCTTGACAACAATTTTACCTTTTTCTCAGCGAATGTATCCCAAAATTTTCCTTTACATTGTTGCACCCGACAAAAAAAAAAAACAAAAAAAACCATTGGTGTCTCTGCTCCTTGTTTTTACTCTCCGCCTTGGTATTTTTACTCCGCATCTTGGTTTTCTTATCTCTGGATTTGGGTTGTTTTAATCCATCCATACCTAGCCATAAATTTGTGTTTCCTTGTGTGTAAGAATGCGTGGCATTTTCTTTTAAACACTTGCTTACACAACCAACAATTTGTGTTTTCTCAGTGTAAGAAGAGGCTTGGCGTTTTCTGGCTTCATCTTTTCACCCCCGGCCCCAAAAAAAACATGTTCCCTGTGCCTCTAGAGGGGATTCCTTCTCTACACCCTTCCCATTTTTATCTTCTTGCAATTTTTTCCCCCTGCGTGGCTTATTCCTTTCCCATATAGGTGTATCAGTCCCCTCGCTTTGAGGCATTAAACCTTGCTATGTGTTTTTCATTTTTTCCCAGGCGATCCCTTGCTTACCCACTGTGTTGCTCATTATTTTCCTATACATGGCCAAATATACAAGAACAATGTCAAATTCTAGAGCAGTGGGATTGCTTACTTAACTCCTAAGATGCTCCTCTCCTTTCCTTTGGAATGATTACATAATTTGGTTTGGCACCCGATTTTCTTTTATATTCGCGCTTTGGTTCCTACTCCCTGTCGATTTTGTCTGTGAAATTCCCAATTCCATTCTTTGATTCTATGTTTACATCCACACCTTCATTACCCATATCAAGTAATAGTGGGATGAATAGGATTATAAACCAAGGATTTATGTACCTAGTTCGTGGGGAAAGAAATCCTATGATTTCACCTTGGTTCTCCATGTTTGACAGATATTTTCATGAGGTTTACGGCCAACAAAATCTGCTCCTTTTCCCAGCATTTTTGGTGTTCACTATCTGTGTTTTTCCAGCGCCATCAGTGGAGTGACCTGCCTCGAGATCACTCACCCTGATTTGCAGTATTTAGCAGTGACATGTGTCTTTGCATTTACCTAGCGCCCATGTTTGAGAGTGCAGTAAGAAAAGAGATTTTGCTCTTAAATCATTTCCATTGTTAGGGTGATTGCCTTCTTTTTGTTGCTTCCATCATTAATTGATTTAACTAAAGTTTACATGGGTTATCCCCAAGTGATCATAGAAATTGATCAGATGGTGGGTACCTAGTCGAGGTTATTTGTGCCTAAAATCCCTTTTTTTTGCACTCCTTCAGGTCTTGTTGTTAGCCTAGAACACCTGGAATGTTGTTCCCTTACCCTTAACCTCTACCATTGTGGTTGCAACTCATACTCCTACCTATTTCTTATTGTTTGTATTCTCTTTATTTCGAAATTTTCCTTTATCAAAAATTTGTTCAGTAATAGGGTCTGGATTGAGGACCAGATGGAGGTTCGGATGGAGGTACGGATGGAGTTTCAGATGGAGGACCAGATTAAGGTCTGTATTCAGGACTAAATTAATGTCTGGATTGAAAGCTAAATTATTTTGCACCGGTTCGGGGGTTGGAATAAATTCTAGAACTCTTCCTTAGATTCTTAACTTGGAGACATAGCTTAACATCTATTATCTATTAATTGTTACGTCATATTGGTGATTTCTTAACTCCTTAAATGAATTGAGAATAGTAATGCACGTTTTTATGGATTAATAAGTTATGGTCTTCCTTTAGTTCCTTTAATGGATATGTGAGCCTTCGAAACTTTATTTACTCTGTTATGTTGATTTTATGAGTTTTATAAATTTGGTACATGATGAAGGGTACCATGTTAAATTATTGTTTTTTAAGCATGGTTGATCTCCTTATAGTGCTTAGTTGTGTATGTAAGATAACTTGATGTCCTTATGTGACAGGTGATGATTGATCTTCTTATGGTTTCCCTAGATATGAATTTTGCATAGACTTGTTGATTGTAATTACACTTATGATTCTTAATTCTTGTAACGTTGCCTTATACAAATTTCACTTCATCATTACTTGAAGGATGGATTGAGTAGACTATATTAGACCCTACACTTGATAAATTAGGTTGATGTATGACTGAATTTCTAGTCTAGAGTTATGAGCTGTGATTGATTAGGGGGATGTAGACATCTCCTTGTTCCTCAGAACAAACGTCAACCTTGAGACATTAAATGGTTAAAATCAATTGGAACCTGAGCTTGAGCATTGATTATGTGTCCTGGAGGTCCTAACCTTGTAGGGTAGGTTGGGCAGGTAGAATATTATGTGTTTCTTGTGGTTATCTTTATGGTCTTTATGATTCGTTATGTCATATTATGTTTCCTTAGATATATCGGATGATGGTCCTTATGAGATATGTTGAATGTCAATATTTGTATTGTTATGCGTCATTATTAATGGTAGAATA